>RCUC01139404.1:0-13685 GCA_003697995.1 Taxidea taxus jeffersonii
ATATGATAATTCCCTCTGCTGTTGCTCTCTTTCAAGATGGAAGAAGAGGGCCACAAGCAAAGAAATGTGGGTATTCTATAGAAGGTGGAAAGAGCAGGGAAACTAGTTCTCCTTAAGACCGCCAGAAAGAAATGCAACCTGACAGATACTTTGATTTTAACCAAGAGACACTCATTGTAGACTTCTGAACTATGGAACTATAAGATAATAAATTTATGTTGTTCTCTGGCCACTAAATTCGTGATAATTTGAGACAGCAACCAAAGATATCCAAGGCACAAACATTCCCTTTTAATACCTTTAATTTCTATAAAGTTGATAGTGATACCTCTTTTTCTTCATTTCCTGCCTTAGTAATTTGAGATCCGCCCCCCCCCTTTTTTGTTCCCTTGGTCAGTTTAGCTAAAGGTTTGCCAATTTTGTTGATCTTTCAAATAAACCACTTTTAGTTTTGTTGATGCCTTCTAGTGTTTTTCCATTCTCTGTTTTATTTATTTCTATTTTAATTTTTTTTTTTTCTCCTTCATTCTGCTTGCTCTCCTTTTACTCTGCTCTTCTTTACCTGGTTTCTTAAGGTGAAAGGTTATTGATTTAAGAATATTTTCTTTTTTTAATAGAGGAATTCACAACTAAAAACCTATAGTTTCCCTCTAAGTTCTATTGTAGCAGCATCCAGTACAGTATGGTATTTTCCATCTTCATTTCATTCATCTCATGGTATTTTTCTAATCTCCTTTGTAGTATATTTTTTTTATTTTTAATTTTGGTTGGAATCTTTAATCAATTTACATTCAATGCAATTACCAATAAGATCGAAGTTACACCTGTCATGTTATTTGTTTTTACACATCTTAGATGTTTTTTTTTCTTCCCCAATTCTTCCATTATCATCTTCTTTTGTGTTAAATGGATATTAGCAAGGGCACTATTGTCATTTCTTTGATGTTGTTTGTATTTTTTGAATAATTTTCTCAATGATTGCCTTGGGGTTTACAATTAATGTCTTAACTAAAACCATCTAGTCAGTATTAGTACCAACCAAATTTTACAGGATGCAAAAACTCTCCTTCAATATATCTGTTTCCTCCCAGGCTTTGCACTATTATTGTCATACAAATTATAACTTACTATATTATAAACCCATCAACACAGTTTTAAAACTATTGTTTTACACATTTGTCTTTTAAGTCAAACAGAAGAGCTACAAACAAAAATATAATTGTAGTGTCTTTTATATGCATCTATGTAGTTACCTTTATTCTGTGCTCTTTATTTTTTCATGTGAGTCTGGGTTACTGCCTAGTGTTCTTTCATTTTATCTTAAAGGACTTTATTCTGTATTTCTTGTAGGTAATGTCTACTCTTGACAAATTATCTCAATTTGTTTCTCTATAAATTTCTTAATTTCACCTTACTTTTTAAAGGATAGTTTGGCTGGATATAGAATTCATAGCTGATTATTCCACTCTCTTTTGGCCTCTATGGCTCCTGATTAAGGTACCTAAAAGTCTTATTGAGCATCCCTGTGTGTGTTATAAGATGCTTTCTCTTGGAGTGTTTAAAATTTTCTCTTTGTCTCTGGCTTTTGACAGTTTAACTATGATATGATAGGTTTGAATTTCTTTTAGTTTATGCTACTTGGAGTTGGTGTGTAGATTAATTTTTTTAACCAGATTTGCAGAGTTTTGGGCCATCAATTCTTCAAATATTCATTCTGCCCTTTTTCCCTCTCCTTATAGGACTCTCATTATGTATATCTTGGAACACTTGATAGTGTCTCACAGGTTTCTGAGGCTCTGTTCATTTTTCTGTCTTCTTTCTAGTCCTCAAACTGAATAACCTCAATTCACCTACCTTTTGAGTTTACACATTATTTCTTCTGCTAGCACAAATCTGCTATTAAGCCAACCACTACCACCACCCCCACCCAATGAATTTTTCATCCTAGTTGATTATACTTTCAAGTCTAGAATTTCTAATTAGCTATTTTTTTAAGTTTGATCTCTTTGTTGATATTCTCTATTCAGTGAAACACCATTCTCATACTTTAGTTTACTAGACATGATTTCCTTTAGTATGACAAACCTATTTGCTTTTTGTTATTTCTTAAATTTCTCTTATTTTTTTTAAGATTTTTATTTATTTGAGAGAGAGAAAGACAGCAAGAGAGGGAAAACAAGCAGGGGGCATGGGAGAGGGAGAAACAAGCTTCCCACTGAGCAGAGAACCCGATGCAGGGCTTGATCCCAGGACCCGGGGACCATGACCTGAGCCAAGGCAGACACTTAACAACTGATCCACCCCTAAACACATTTATTATAATAGCTGGTTTAAAGTCTCTTTCTAGTGAGCCTATCATCTGAGATTCCTCAGGGACTGTTTCTTTTACTTTTTTTTTTTCTTTTTTTTTTTTTTCTTTTTTTTTATAGTAATTGTTAACCCAACATGGAGCTCAAAGTCATGACCCTGAAATCAAGGGCCCATTCTCTACTGACTATGCCAGCCAGGCACCACAGGGCTGTGTCTTCCAACTTTTTTTTTTTTTTTTAACCTATATATGGGTCACACTTTCCCACTTGCTTCTATATGTCATTTTTTTCTTTCTGTTGAAACTATACAACTTAAGAAATCAGATCCTTCATGCCCGTAGTTTATAGTTGCTATTTGTTTAATGAATCTCCTGGACTAATTCTTAAAGTGTGTATTCTTCGTCATGTGTAGCCACTGAAGTATCAACTCAGTGTAAAGAGATTTCTTTAAATGCCTTGAACCAATAAAGTTTCTAAACCTTTGAAGAGGAGCTCTGTATGTACACGGGAGGCAAGCCTTTAAAACCACAGCAATTTTGGGGGCGCCTGACTGGCTCAATCAGTTAAGCATCTGCCTTCGGCTCAGGTCATGATCACAGGGGTCCTGGGATCGAGCCCTGCATGGGGCTCCCTGCTCAACAGAAAGCCTGCTTCCCTCTCTCCCTCTCTGTCTGCCCCTCCCCTGCTAACATTCTCTTTCTCTCTGAAATAAACAAATCAAATCTATTAAAAATAAATATATTAAATATTTGTTTAAAGCCTAAAGGTCAGCCAGAGGTAAGAAGTTAAGGTCTTCTGAATTACTTCTTTGGCATGCACACAGCCATGTATATGGCTATGAGCTCTAGTTTCCCAGGAATATGGAAGAGAGTTTCATATTCCCTATGGACTTCTTATTCCTCAGATTTTCTTTTTAGATTTTGGCTAGTCTCTTATTCTGCCCAATTGATGTCACCATCTCAATTGTTAACAATGGCAGTTAAATTTGTATTCAACTGACTTCCCTTGATGATAAGATTCTTATCACTGAGGAACCTCTAAATGAGGTCAAATAAAGACAGGCCCTGTTGGGGCACCTGGGTGGCTCAGTCAGTAAAGCATCAAACTTTTGGTTTAGGCTCAGTTCATGATCTCATGGATTCTGAGATCCAACCCCACATCAAGCCCCGCATTGGGCTATGTGCTCAGCAGGGAGTCTGCTTAAAAATTATCTCCCTCTGTCCCTCCCCCTACTCATGCACACACTCTCCTTCTCTAAAATAAATAATTCTTTAAAAAAAAAAAAGACAGGCCTTATTAAGGGACTTTTTCCAGGAATGTACCAAATAGGTCAGATAGTGGCAATTCAGTGGTAATGAAGCTTTTAAAACAAAACAAAACATTTTTTTTTTTTAGAGCAGTTTGGGTTCACAGTAAAATTGAGAAGAAGGTATAGAGATTTCACTTATACTCCTTGCTCCCACACATGCATTCCTTCCCCTATTATCAACATTCCCCACAAAAATGATATATTTGTTACAACTAATGGTGTCAACATTAACAAGCATAATCACCCCAAATCCACAGTTTATCTTAAGATTCACTCCTGGTGTTATACATTGTATAGGTTTGGACAAATGTATAATGACATATAAACAGCATTAGAGTTTCAAGAATATTAAGAAAATATTCTTAAAATCCCCTGGGCTCCATCTATTCATCCTTCTCTCCTCATTCCTCCCCAACCCCTGGAAACCACTGATATTTTTATTGTCACCATAGTTTTGACTTTTCCAGAATGTCATATATTTGGAATCATATAGTATATAGCCTTTTCAGATTGGCTTTTTTTAAATCTAGTAATATACTTTTAAGGTCTTTTCATGGCTTGATAGCTCATTTCTTTTTAGTACTGAATAACATTCTGTTGTCTGGATGTACCAATGTTTATTTATCTGTTCATCTACTGAAGGACATGTTAGTGCTTCCAAATGTTGGCAGTTATGAATGAAGCTGCTATAAACACTGATGTGAAGGTTTGTGTGCAGACATAAGTTTTCAACTCCTTTGGATAAATACCAAGGAGCATGATGGCTGGATCATATGGTAAGAGTATATTTAATTTTGTTGGAAACCACCAAAATGATTTCCAAACTAGCTGTACCATTTTGCATTCCCACCAGCAATATATGAGAGCTCCCACTACACTAGTTCCTCTCCAGTACTTGATGTTGTCAGTATTCTGGATTTTGGCCATCCTAAAAGGTGCATAGTAGTATCCCATTGTTGTTCTAAGGGACAGAGATATTTGAGGGGCTCCAAAATGGTCATCCCCTTCTAGTGGTTAATAAGCTGCTAGTTCTCATTGCTACTGCATTTGGGAGCCTGATGGCTTTCATAGTTGCTGTGGAGCTAGAGAGAGGTAGATGAATACAGAGAAGGTAAAAAAATGCCACAACACTCTGTTCTTAGAGAGATTCAATTCTCCTTCTTGAATAAATATGCTTAGGTTATTGCAATTTCTTGATATGCAGAGTTCTGAAAAAGTTCAGGTTGACAGCTTTTGCCAGTATTCATTCTCTCTCTGTCCTCCTCTCTCTTCCTCTGTCTCTGTCTCTCTCTTTCTTTTCTCTCTCTCTCCCTTAACAGAATAGTAGGAAGCTTCAGGATGGAAGGGTAGTCCTTATTTGCCATTCCAGAAATGCTTCCTTCATGACACATTTTAATATCTAGAGTCAGTGGCTTTCTTTAGTCCTCATTATTCTTGAATACCAGACTATTCCTTCGGGTCTTACTTCTTTATACATAAAGCGTTAGTGATTCCACTTACTCCCTGGCTTTGGCTACTGTTATGGATTGAACTGAGTTCCCTCAAGGTTCATATGTTGAAGTTCTAACTCCCATTGTAACTGTATTAGGAGACAGGGATCCTAAGGATGTACCCAAGGTTAAATGAAGACGTAAGGAGGGGGGGGAATCTATCTAACAGGATTAGTGCCCTGATAAGAAGGAACACCAGATGGGATGCCTGGGTGGCTCAGTAGGTTGGGCGGCTGCCTTTGGTTCAGGTCATGATCCCAGCATCCTGGGATCGAGTCCCACATCGGGCTCCTTGCTTGGCAGGGAGCCTGCTTCTCCCTCTGCCTGCCTCTCTGTCTGCCTGTGCTCACGCTCTCTCTCTCTAACTAATAAATAAATAAAATCTAAAAAAAAAAAAAAAGAAGGAACACCAGAGAGAGCTCTCTCCACACACAAACACACGCACATATGAAAAAAGAGCATGTGAGCACAACAGTGAGAAGTCAGTCATCTACAAGCTAGGGAGAGAACTCTCACCAGAAACTGACCCTGTCAGCACCCTGATGTCAGATTTCCAGCCTCCAGATCTGTGAGAAAATAAGCCACCTAGTCTGTGGTAGTTTTCATGGCAGCCCAACCTGATGAATATAACTATCTCCTAAATCTATTTCTCATCTCCTAAACTCACTTGTAAATTATCAAGATATATAGATAGATAGATAGATAGATAGATAGATTTGATTTATTTATTTGAGAGAGAGAGAGAGAGCATGAGAGGGGAGAAGGTCAGAGGGAGAAGCACCCATGGAGCTGGGAGCCTGATGCAGAACTTGATCCTGGGACTCTGGGATCATGACCTGAGCTGACAGCAGTCGCTTAACCAATTGAGCCACCCAGGGGCCCTATCAGCATATATTTTTAACTTCCTGCTGGATATCATTTCTTCAATGTCCTTCTGGGTTCATAATTTCAGCATGTTCCAACTAGACCTCATAACTGTAAATCAGCAATCTTCTTGCCTTTCCTCATTTTACTAATGATTCCCACTCCCAGCTAACTGGACTCATACTCTAGCAGAGTTGCTTTTATAAAAATGCTTTCCAAAGCTATTTAGTGTCCATTTCTAAACAAGGGATTAAAGGTTACATAGTACTCTATTTTTTCCTTCTTGTGACTTCTTAGTAAAGAAAATGATCATACTCTTCCCCATGTCTGTGGCTATGGCTATAAGATACAGTACAGTGTGTTTGGCAAGGCCGGTCAACATTTTAACACTTCACCACTCTTCAGAATCAATATCATCAAGCATAGAAAGGCAAAATTTCTATCACCATCACTGACAATGCACATGTGGACTTAATATTAAATGTGTATCTATTCACCTCCAAACAACCTACCAGTAAAATTGACAATGGTGAAGAATAAACAAAACAACAACAATCCTTAGTATGTAAGTCAATACATGATTCGTTCACTGATTCTCCTTTTCAACTTTCAACTCACTGTTCTGAAAACAAATAAAATGACCAAATTCCTGCCTCACCCATAGTCTTCATAAGACTGTTTATAAATAGATGCCTTCTCTGCATTTAGCATTTTCAGAAGACACAATGGTTTTTCTCTGCTACAAGTTACATCCAATTCTGCCTAGCATAATCTCATTTTTGAAAACCATAACATATCAAGAAACATTCCCTCATTAAATTTAAAGCTCAGGTATTGGCTCAAGGTACACTCTGCTCAAAGTCCACTAATGGCTTATTATACTCAGAGTAATGGTCAAATTCTTTACAGTACCTTATGAAACACTATACAATCTTACCACTCTCAATGTAGTCTTTTCACTCTGCATTTGGCTTCTTTCCATACCTCAAACACACTAAGCAACCTCCTGCCTCAGAATCTTTGCCCTTTCCTTCCTTGTGGATTTCTTCTCCCTCAGTTATCTGCTGGCTGGCTCCCTCAAACAATTCAGATCTTTATTCAAATATTACCCTCTCAGTGAGACCTTCCCTTATCACCTGATTTTAAAATGCAGCCCTGACTTCTTTCGTGGCACTCTCTGTGCCACTGTGTTTTATTTTGTCTATATATTTATCATCTGATGTGTCTTTTGTGTACATGTTATCATTACCTAACTTTCCCCATTAGAATGTGAAGTTTTTGATGGCAAAAGACTTTGTCTATTTTGTTAGTCATATTGTTGCTTCCTAGAAAAAAAGAAAAGTGGTTGACAAAGATGAGATGCCCAATAAATATCTTTAAACTATGGTGATGAGGCATGGAGGTGTCCAGAAGTCAATGAGTATATTATGGTCAGCCACTTGGAACCACTGCTGGATATTCAATAATTTGTATCATTATGTTATAGAAATAAATAATTAACTAATTAAGTAATATGTGAAATGCATAAAATATTTCGTTATTTGTTTAATTTTTTAAATGCTATTGTTGGGCGGGGGGCCACCTGGGTGGCTCAGTCCATTGAACATTGGCTCTTAGTTTCACTTGGGTTATGATCTCAGGGTAGGGTTGAGCCCCAAGTTGAGCTCTGCACTTAGTGGGGAGTCTGCTTGTGATTCTCTTCCTCTCCTTTTGACCCTCTTCCTACTCACACATACTCACACATGAGAGCTCTCTCTCTCAAAATAAATAAAATCTTTTAAAAAATGTATAAGGGGCGCCTGGGTGGCTCAGTGGGCTAAGCCTCTGCCTTTGGCTCAGGTCATGATCTCAGGGTCCTGGGATTGAGCCCACATCGGACTCTCTGCTCAGTGGGGAGCTTGTTTCCCCCTCTCCCTCTGCCTGCCTCTCTGCCTACTTGTGATTTTTGTCAAACAAAAAAAAAATTAAAAAGATTTAAAAATCTTTAAAAAATTTTTTAAATGTATAAATAGCTCCTTTTTTCAAACAAGTGTGTGATCATTAGAAAGTGTTTACAAAATTCCAAAAGATAGAAAGATAATGTCATCTCTTAATGTTACTGCTATTTTTAAATATTTGTTATTTCTCATATATACACACACACACACACCCATATACATGGATATTTGTCAATACTGTATGATATAATTCATAACATAATAAGAAAAATACACTGAATCTTAAATACTTTATCAGGCCATTAACTATTTGTCAAAACATTTTTTTTAAGATTTATTTATTTATTTAACAGACAGCAGAAGTAGGCAGAGAGGCAGGCAGAGAGAGAGGAAGAAGCAGGCTCCCCACTGAGGAGAGAGCCCGACGTGGGGCTCGATCCCAGGACCCTGGGATCATGACCCGAGCTGAAGGCAGAGGCTTTAACCCACTGAGCCACCCAGGCGCCCCTTATCAAAACATTTTAATAGGGGTTCCTGGGAATTCAGTGGGTTAAGTGGCTAACTTGATTTCAGCTCAGGTCATGATCTCAGGGGTCTTGGTATCAAGCCCCATGTTAGGCTCTGTATCTCAGTGGAGAGTCTGCTTGAGTACTCTCTCTCTCTCCCTCTTTCCCTTCCCCACTCTCTCTCTCTAAAATAAATAAACCTTTTTTTAAATTTTTTTAAAGATTTTATTTACTTATTTGACAGACAGAGATCACAAGCAGGCAGAGAGGCAGGCAGAGTGAGGGGCGGAGGGAAGCAGGCTCCCTGCTGAGCAGAGAGCCTGATGTGGGGCTTGATCCCAGGAACCTGAGATCATGACCTGAGCCGAAGGCAGAGGTTTTTTGTTTTTGTTTTTGTTTTTAAAGATTTTATTTACTTATTAGTTAGAGAGAGAGAGCAAGAGCGAGCACAGGCAGACAGAGAGGCAGGCAGAGGCAGAGGGAGAAGCAGGCTCCCTGCCGAGCAAGGAGCCCGATGTGGGACTCGATCCCAGGACGCTGGGATCATGACCTGAGCCGAAGGCAGAGGTTTAACCCACTGAGCCACCCAGGTGCCCCAATAAATAAATCTTTTTTTTTTTTTAAACATTTTAATAGTGCCAGCATAGGCCACTGAGTGTCCATAATTTATTTAGACAATCCCATATTATTGAAATTTAGGTTATCTGAAAGACCATTCTGAAATGCTATTTCTGAAAGACCAGTTCAAGTCCAACTATCATTCATCAGAGATTTCCCAGAATTGTAATTTACCTGTTTATAGCATATGAAGATACAGGCTTCCTTATACTTTTTACATCTCTAGAAATTTCCAATGTTTTCTACATACAGGTGTTCAATAAATATTATTAGTAATAAATGTGATATGCAAATACCCTATACCTTCCTAATACCAGAGTCACAGATAAAATGAAGTCAAGCATTCTGTTGACTTTCATGTGGGGATATGGCAGTTCTATACACTTTAATTTGGGTCTTGCTGTTTTAACCCTTCTTCCTATTTTTTTTTTCTGTTATCATTTAAGAAATCCATTTACTTTCAATGAGTGTTCAGTTGCTGAAATCACTCTCCATTATGAAAGAGCATTTGATTCCCTGGATGCCTGTGTCCTAGGTTTCAGTGTGGGAGTTCCATTACAGGTGTTATTGATTTAGGCTGAGTTCCTTTCTCTAAGCTAGACTCTACATTTGCCATCTGACTGTGTGATGAGTATATTGCACACCTAGCAGTTTGTCTGTATTTTATTTCATAGGAAAACAGAGATATGGATGGAAATTTTGTGGCTAGGAAAAAATAACTTTGAAGACTCCTTATTTTTGAAATGTATGTTTTTGACTATATTTGTACAAAAAGACAGAAAAATAAGCTCAAAAGAATGGAATAAAAAAACTTGAAAAATCATCTTATCTTTACAGACCACCCAGCAACATTAGAAGTAAACTCTCCCACATGGATGAAGACGTGCATATACAGGTATGCTAGATGGCCAATAAGTTAATAATAATTCTTTGGAAAATTTTCCAACTGGTTATGTTTATTACCAGTATTTTCAATAAATTTGTGTTTCCCTAAGTGTATTTATAATAAAGAATTTTTTAACTGGTAGGTGTTTTAATGATGAGCTCATCCAATCTTCTAATTTTAAAATAAATTCATTTTTCATTTTACCCAAGTCAATGACTACACTTGGGTTCTTTCTATCCTAAACCACTACCCTCAGGACACTTTGGTTACATTCAAATACAGAATCTTAGAAGTTTACACTTGGAAGTGGCCTTGAATATCAATTACCTCCTTTAGTCCCTCTCTTTTACTGATGAGAAAACTTCGGCCAAAGGTTATTTCCACAGGCTTCCATGGCACTATTTTACCTGTACTTTCCTTATTCTCATAGTTCTCTTTCCTAATTTCCCTCAGTAGCATAAAGCCAAGTATACATAAATAAATAATTCAACTCAGCCAAGGCAATATTCTGGATGCTACATTAGGTCCTGTAGATGTTATGGGAAGAAGATTATTGGAGCAGGACTGTTGGTCTTGTCCAAGTGCAGGCTGGCAACAAGAGATAGCCTTAACACTTTGTGTGTTCTCACTCATGGTGGCAGGGGTAGTATGCAGTGTGAAGGCTTGCCAAAGCTTCCTCTGGCTTAAATTGGCAAACTGAAGGCAAATATTTGTAGCCAAGGCCATACAGCTAGCCAGCACTAGCAATAGAACTTAAACCCCCAAAACTATGACGTTCCATTGCTGTTCATTCATCAATACTGCAATATTATCAGTCATGGGGATCTCATACCCACGAAAACTGGGGGTGTGAGGTTGTGGAGAACTTGTGAGTTATATTTAAGAGAGGCTGATGAAATCAGGCATGAAATGGAGCTAAGAATCCATATTCCTAACTCTGGGAAAGACAGAATTTTTATTCTGACCAGTATGTGTGCTAGCAACACTTGACTACATCTTTAGGAAGAAGACTCAGAAGTGGGAGTATAATAGTTCATTAAAGTGATTTTTAAAGAAGTTTTAAAAATCATGATCTCTACATTGCAAGGCACATTTTGTTTCTCAAAAAGAAAACAGAGGGGTGCCTGGGTGGCTCAGTGGGTTAAGCCTCTGCCTTCGGCCCAGGTCATGATCTCAGGGTCCTGGAATCGAACCCCGCATTGGGCTCTCTGCTCAGCAGGGAACCTGCTTCCCCCTCTCTCTCTGCTTGCCTCTCTGCCTACTTGTGATCTCTCTCTCTCTCTCTCTCTCTCTCTCTGTGTCAAATAAATAAATAAAATCTTTAAAAAAAAAAAAGAAAAGAAAACAGAGCAACAGGGAGCCCATGAAAATGAGAGTCACTATCTCTTCTCCACCTCCCCAAATGAAATAACTCATTTGGCCAAAACTTTGCTATGTTCCTTTTTAAAATTGCTTCTTCTAACTTCAATGTCTTCTACCCATCTCGTAATCTATGGTTCCATTAATTTTTCCACTAATTTTTCCACAAATTCAAGACTGTCATTTATCTTCTTTTCCATGTCTGCCCCATTTCTAAACCCCAGAAGCCTTCCATTCCCCCAGCTATGACTGAGAGCAATCTGTGGCTCTGCAAACAGGATGCAACATAATAAAATTGGGGCCTGAGCTTGAAGATTTCCTTTGCTTTGCATCTTCACATTCCTGAATTTATTTATTTTTAATTTATTTATTTGACAGAGAGATAGAGAACAAGCACAAGTAGGGAGAGCAGCAGATAGAGGGAGAGGGAGAGACAGGCTCCCTGCTCGGCAGGGCTCCATGCCAGGACCCTAAGATCATGACCTGAGCCAAAGACAGAGGCTTAACCCACGGAGCCACCCAGGCACCCCACATTTTTTATTTAAAGTCTCCTTTTGGCTTAGGTTCTTTCAATTACTCTTGCTAAGTGACTTCCATCCAGATACCTGCTCTCTGACTCTTGGATCTATTTTCACCACAACAGCATTTAAGTGGGTAGGCTCACTGGTATCTCTTGATTCTGCGCTACCTTTTGCCCTAAACTTGGTTCTGTCATTGCAAGTACCACAAAGCACAGCATATAGGACCATGTTGCCCATTAAATCAAACACAAGTTCCATTCACTGACATTTAAGACTCTACAATCTGACCTAACCCAACTATCAAAACCTGTAAATCATTTCCTCCCCACTTCTCACCAGAAAACTGTATCAGTGATTCCAAACCCTGCCCAAGGCTTTCCCACTCTGAAGCTTCCCTTATACAATTCTGATTTGAGAAAACCCTTCTCCGAATTCCATCTCTACTGTTAGAATTCTATACATTTTCAAGGCTGAACTGCAAAAAGCCAATTTTTCAGAGTACAGACAGAAGTGAATTCTCATTTTCCAAAACTCTTCCACCTTGAGCAAAACAGCAGTAACTACACTACCTGTGTTTGAATCCCTGCTTCTCCATTAGAATACCAGCTGGAACATACTGGTCAAGTTATTTAAGCTATTTTAGCCTCTATATTCTGATCTGCAGAGTAGGGATAGTAACAGTCCCAAATTCATCGAGTTTTGGGAATGATAATCTGAGTTTAAAATAAAAATGCCTAGCATATAATACCTGCCCAGTAAGTACTTACTATTATTAACATTAAATCTCTAAGATACTTTTTATTATAAGAAAAGTAAAACATTTTATGGTTATACAATACTTCTCTCCTTTTCTAAGCTTTTCTAGGATGTTTAGCACCTTTATGTGGTATTTTACAGTTTGTTAAAATTTCCCCATTCAAAAAAAGTTTTATCCACACAATAACTGTGATCTGCGAGTTAACCCATTTCACCAATAAGGAAAACAAAGATCCCGAGAGATCAAGTAGCTGATGCAAAGACACACATACTTAAGTAGTGCTACCTGCCCTGACGCCGGTCTCCACAAACTCTGCCCCATGTCACAGCTTCCTTGGAAGGAAAAGCCCACGTTTTCTAGACTTTTCTATTCCCCGGAGCACACAGCTCATTGTTTTGTCTGAAATAAGTACACAATACACATTTCCTGAATTGCTTATTATTCAGTGATAAAATAGGATCAAAAAGAGCATCATGATGGAGGTAAGATTTACAAATCAAAATGGAGGTAAATTTCACAAAAACTTGAGGATGGACAAAATTTAGTATATTATCGATTATAAACACATAAAATAAAGTCAACAGGTTTGGTTTTAGTGTCTCTCATCTGGAATCTTAGGTCTGTAAAATTTCCTGATAGTCCAGTATCACATATCAACTGTGAGCAAAGACCCTTGTACAGTAGGCCTTTAAGAACTAGAGAATGAGAGGCTCTATTTCCAGCTCTTAGGCAGGCTGGGGTGGGGGAGCAGAGGAGGATGGGAAGATATAATGCTAAGTAGCTTGAATCATCTTTCAAAATTTCAAATCAGGGGTGTCTGGGTGGCTCAGTTGGTTTAACATCTGCCTTAGGCTCAGGTCATGATCCCAGGGTCCTGGGTTTGAGCCCTGCACTGTGCTTCCTGCTCATGGAGGAGCCTGCTTCTCCCTCTCCCTCTACCTGCTGCTCCCCCTGCTTGTGCTTGCTCTCTAAGAAATAAATAAAATCTTTAAAAAAATTTCAAATCAAGAGGCAATTCTTCATAAATGTCACATTATGCCCAACTAAATCCATTTGTTAATTTATTCATTCATTCAACAAACTTTCACTAAGTACCTATCATGTACCATGTTCTCTATCAGACATTATG
>ML103873.1:1564-33398 GCA_003697995.1 Taxidea taxus jeffersonii
TTTTTTTTTTTAAACCTCCATAATATAATAAGAAATCTCTTGGATGTTACAAAGCCAAGAAGATTGCCCTCCCTTTCTGAGCAAAATCAACAACAGAAGAGAAATTCTGTGTAGTGAGTCATAAAAATCCTCATCTGCAAGACAAAGACCACAGGAAGACAGAACTTATGGGCCAGTCTGGAATAAGGAAGGAACATTCATCAAACTGATTGATAGGTGGGGTTCTTTCAATACCCCCCAGGAAAATTCATATATTTCCTGAGTGCTAATGAAAACTCCCTTTGCAGTAGTAACACTACATGCGGCAGTATGTTACGGTTTACAGAGCAGGACGGCGACAAGCACAGGGTTCTCTCAGGTCTCCCCACACCTGCCAGGTCCCTATGCTTGGCCTTTCACAGGCTGGGATTTTCCATCAGTGAAAAGAACAGAGAAGCCCTTGGGTCTCAGGATCTTGTGGGCACTTAATGTGACCACAAAGAGCGATGCAGCTTGTAGGCAGCACTTAATCCTAAATTCACATCAGGAAATGGGGACATGAGATTTCACATCTCTGATGTATCCTGCAGATGGGGAGACAGGCTCAGAGTTTCAGTGCTGTGGCCCAGAATACAACATACACACATGGAGGAGAGGATCTGCATTTTCTGTTCCTTCCTTGAATACTTTTCCCAGTGCTTACAGTATTCATATTCAGAAGTATCTCACATTCAGCATCATTTTTTTCAGCACCGTCTGGGATCCGACAAGTCTACTTGAAGAAGAAGGGGAAACTCCAATGCTCTACTTAGAAGGCAGCCAACAGTGGGAAAAAATGGGATTGGGGCTTTGAAAAGCCGGCTTCTGGTCCCAGCACACACTCAAGTGTTGTGTCCTATATCAACACAACAATCCTTCCTTCTCCCTTTTGTTTACTTCTCTTTTTCTTGGTAGAATAAGTGAACCTGCCTTGCTCTCAGAATTAGAGAGAACTTCAAATAAGATTAGTCACTTGGCAATTCTAATAATACCTGGGTGTGCATGGTGACATGGGAACCTTCCCATGGGTGTTACCTGGCATTTTTCCTCAGCATCTGGGACTGGTGAGGCTTGACACACCTGCACGTACACATACACAGGCACATAAACACGTGCATCCACAAACATGTGCATGGTGGAAGTAAATGTTAGAAAGGATACGTGGCCATCTGTATTGATGGTACCCTACATATTAGGTATATTTTCATTCTCTGCATAGTCCTAATTTGCTGCTCTTCATTTTGGTAGCAGCTGTGAGAAATTAAACATATCCAGGCTCTAGAATTATGGGGGAGAACACACATTGAATGCTTTTTGGTTTTAGATGCTGCCCATGCAGTGCGCAAAGTGGACAAGGTCTCTCCCCTCGTGGGGCTGACACTCAACTGGTGTTATAGTTAGGAGAGATAGAGAGCTAATGCCCAGAAGATGCAAGAGGAATTTTGGATGAGGACAAAGTGCTATGATCACAAGAGTTGAGAGTCCAGTACCTGGGCTGGCTTCTTCAGATCTGGTGGGCAGGGTAGGCCCTACGGAAAAGCTGACTCCAAATAAGAAGGAGCGAATTGTGCAAGGATCTGGGAGAGGTCATTCCTGGTGGAGGGAACAGCTAATGGTAAGACCCCAGAGGGAAGTATTGGCTTGGCACACTAAAGGAGTATCAGAAAGGCCAGGGTGGCCAGAGGGGGCAAGAGACACAAGCTCCTAGAGGCAGGCACGGCCCCCATCATGCAGGGCCTGAGAGACAATGTGGGCTGAGGGCTGCATTTGGCTACATCTAAAGACACCAACCAAGGAGACTTGATCTAATAGGGGTTTGTTTTCCACACAACAGAATGGTCTAGAAGTGGGAACCATTGCTCTGCAGAGCCTCCATGGGACCTCACATCCCACATGCCACATGCCTCTAATTGTCATTTGGTATGCAGAGCTTTACTTGCCTCCTGCTTGCAATATGATTCCTCTGCCTTCCACGTTCTGTCTGATTTCTGTGTGAATTCACAGCATGAACAGTGAAGTCAATGAGAGGAAGGGTAGTCTGCGTATCAAGCACGCAAAAAAAATTTTTTTAAGATTTTATTTGTTTTAAGGGGGGCCAGGGAGAGAGAGAATCTCAAGCAGACTCTGTGCTGAGTGCATAGTCCGACCCAAGGCTCGATCCCAAGACCCTGAGACTGTGACCTGAGCCGAAATCAAGAGTTAGACACTCAACCAACTGAACCACCACCAGGTGCCCCTCAAGCATGCAAAATTTTGCCAGAAATCTCCAAACAAACTCTCACTTACATTCCAGTGGCAGAATTTGTCCTCTACCCGCGCTGTAAGGGAGGCTGGGAAGCATGGATGGTTTTCCCAAGCCAAGTTGCTTACACAACCACACCTTCTTCAATAGCAACGTGGATTGATTAGGGAGTTACCCCACACTGTAGTTTGGATGCTATTCTAGGTGGGAAAGTATTATGCGGTGGGTGGGTTAATCAGGAATTCTGCTCTGAACAAGTAAAACTAGACCTGATGATTATACCAGAGTGTTTCAATCCGTGTAGACCCAGAACAGGCCTTAGGCAAAGACATGGATCCTCTGAGGCCTCAGAGCAGCCCAGTGGGGCCAGCAAGGCTCACGGGTAGCTTGACTCCCTCCTCAGAAGACTTCTTCTTTTACCCAAGGATTCCTGAGGAACACCACATGTCACAGGAGAGAAAATGTCATCACTCTCAACCTGCAGCTTTATATATCACTAACAGCAAAAATGCTGCAAATTAAACTATTACAAAATGTTTCGAACCTAGAAATGGTATACTTTCTAGAAATGGTTCTTTTAGACTTACTAAAACATGAATTTTAAACGATATAGCACTCATTACATACATAAAAAAGAAAATATTCACACAATTAATTGGTTAGGTATCCTTAAAGGGCCTTTCCATTCAGAATCCAAATCAGTAGTGTCCGTGGATTTTCTCACTCTGTTCCACTAAGCGTGTTAGTGATGCAGCATGTCTTAAAAAGAGTGTTCTGCTATTTATTTCAGAGTTTCTTCTAAGCTACTGACACCTGTCTGTCAGTTTTGATGTAAACGAATGTAAGGGAATGACAAGTATATCGTGACTGTCATCTGGCCAACAGCTATCTTGCTACTAATGCTGTGGAAACGTGGGGAGAAAGCCTGGGACACAGGGGCAGAACGTGCACTTCTATGCGTGCTGTGATGCAGAGTTGGGCAGTGCTGTGTTAGACATCCAGGTCAGGGAGGCAGTCTGAAGCTTAGTGAAGGCGCAAGAGTAAAGAAATGTGGTTGCAGATTTGGTATTCATAAGCATATGGATGAGGGCCATACCCATAGGCCTGTGGTGACCACTGAAGCCAAATCCAGAGAAGAAGGCTGGTGCGGAGCCTTAGAACACCCAAGTGTTTATGATCTAGAAGAGAAGCCAACACACCCCACAGAGTTAGTAGCGAACCACCAGCCAGAACACTGAATGCCAAGGCAGGGATGCAGCATCCCTAAAGCTAAGGAGGTGGAGGGCGGTCTAGGTCACGTGCTTCGGAGAGGCCAAGAAGGATGAGAGTGAAAGAGCGGCCACTGGACTGGGCAGCATGGAGGTCATAAGTTACCCGGACAAAAGAAACTTCCCTGTTTGGCGGCAGCCTCTGGGCAGCTGGGGGATCACCAGATTGGACTGAGGGATAAGAGCCGGTGAGGTGCTCAACCTCTTTGATCAGTTGTATCGTCAAAAGTAGATGTAGAGCCCAAAGAGATGGTGGTGTTTCCTTCTCTAAAGACACTGGGCATGTCCGAACGCTAACTTAACAAGGAGGGATTGATGGTGCAGGAGGGGAGATCTGTTCTTTGCAAAGCACTTGAGAAGGCGGGAAGGACGAGAAGCAGGGCAGGAGAGCGAGGGATCAGCTTCGGACAGAATCAAGAGATCCATCGCAACAAGAAGACAGCACTCAGGAGACTCGGACGCCAACAGCCCAAGAACTCTGTGCAGGTCCCCGGCTTCACAAATGGGGGCAGTCCCATGTGCAGCGTCTTTTAACAAATCCCTGCAAACTTGAGACTCCTGGTCGGTCCCACCCGGGGTCTCATTTCCGCATGTGATTAGTCGCTCCAAGCGTGAGCTGGAAGAAGGCATCTGGCAGACGGGCCGGTCCCCAGATCACTTACATCTGTCCCCGAGGACGCCCCACCGCCGACCCCGTCCATCAGGCGCGGCTCGGGGAAGGTGCCTCCCCCGCGCTGGGCCATTTCAACCTCCCGCGTCAACCCTTGCCTGCAGCAGCCCCGCCTCCTTCACCACACACAGTCCTCCGCCTCCTTCCTCCTCCCGCGCCCCGGGCCACCGCTTCCAACGTGGCGCTGCGCACTGCGCAAGCTCAGCACACTGCAAGCGCGTGGGGCCGGCGGGGCGGGGCCAGGCGCAGTGACGACAACGCGCAGCCGCGGGTAGGCGGGACGCGCCACGTCGGCGCGCGCCGGCCGCGCCCCCTCCCGGCGGCCGCAGTCACCGCCTCCGTGCGCCGCCCCGTCGCCTCCCGCGCGCGCCTCCCCGGCTGTCCGGCGCTCCCGCTCGCGCGCTCCTCCCCGGGTCCGCTGGCGCGCTGTCTCCGTCGTCGCCGTCCCAGCCCCTCGGACACGCGGTCGCATCATGTCTTCGCCTCCCGAGGGGAAGCTGGAGACGAAAGCCGGACACCCGCCCGCCGGTACTGACTCGTTCCCACTTTCTGTCCTCCCGCGGGGCGCGAGGGCGGGCTCGAACCCGCGGGCGCGGAGGGGGCGCGGAGGGGGCGCTGGGGGCCGCTCGGGGCTCGCTCGGGGGCCCTGCGGTCCAGGTGGGCCCGCGCGCCGACACCGGGGCGCGCAGGGGCCGCGTGCAGGAACGCTTGAGGAAGCCTGCTCGCACCACTCCCCAAGTTCGCGCCCCGGCCTGGGAGAACGAGCAGCCGGAACGAGTGCAGGTCCGTGTTCTCAGTGTCGTGGGGAGGGCGGATTGTAGGCCGACGGCATTGCATACCGACAGCGGAACCGAAGGAGCGGAAATAAGCTTTATCATTAATCGCTCGCTGTGCCGGTCCCCCCCGCGTGACTTTCTTTCGCATTCAGCTTTCTCTTAAGTGTTTTCTCCGTGAGCTTTTTTTTTTTTTTTCCTTCAAGTCCTAAACTTCTGAGCCAAGGAAGTTAAATCCAGGAAAGAGCCATTTTTCTTAAAAACAAAAATAGACCCGACTGTGAGCAGGCTTTATGTTCAGACCGCCTCCTTTCCGAGCGCCGCTCGCGTTCCCTCTTCGCTCTGCGGGCCCGGCTGATGTCTGCCTCCGCCGCTTTGGATGACGGTCGATCCATGTGGAAGGACCCCGGTGCAGAAGCAAAGGCCACCCAGCGCAGAGATTTGAGTCCCTCAGTGCGTGGGCTTCTTTCAAGGGCCTTAATTGCACAGGTTAGTGTTAAAGTCAGTCTTCCAGGAGCAGAAGCCCTATGGAAACGTGGCTGCGCTGGGGGGCCTGTGCCCCTTCTTGTTGTACAGGAGGGCCCGATCTCCCTCTGCCCTCCCCACCCTAGGGCCCTCACTCTGTCTCAGCTGGGACAACAAAGCAGTTTTTAAATTAGTTGCATTCCAGAGTAGGTAGTATTTTTTCGCCGGTGACGGAGGCTCTCACAAGAGTCAGTGGCACAAGGGAAGAAGAATGGCCGACTGGTGGGTAAGGGGCTGACGAGACGGGATTTCAGAAGACAGCTCTGCCGTGTTGGAGAATAAGCTCTGGGGGCCTCTGCGTTGTTTAGTTACAAAAAAGGGAGAGAGAAGCTCAGGGATTTCTTCTAACGATAACTCTGACCTTTAGTTCTCCTACTATCGATCCATGCCCAGCTGCCGGCTGACCTGGGCTGTCGGGCGGGAGGAAACACCTCTAGTCACACTCCACGGCCTTGGACTACGTGGCAGGAGTCTGCCCGTGACTCCCCTGTCCCTGGCTCTTGAGTGGCGTTAAAGTTGGAGCCATCCCAAATCAAAGTCGCCGTAATTAAAGTGCATGGAGAGACACATGGATCTCCAGATGAGACTTTTAAGATCAGGGATAGGAACTGTACATATTAACTCCCTGGGAGAAACTTCATAAAGGAGTCTGATTGTCTTTGAATTGTAATAGCTAGGCTTTGTGAATTACAAATTAAATAGCTTACTTTTGCCCTGAGGATCAAGGAACCAACTTACTTGTGCTGGTGAGCAATGAACTTGGGTTGTAAGTTTTGAGGCCCATCTCCTCGCTAGGGCTCAGTTTTGCTATTCTTTCAAACCAGAGGTTTGGCCCAGCTGACCTTCCTCTGGGAAAGGCTCAGGACTGGCCTGCCTTTGCCACTTCTTCAGCTCCGTTCCTCCCATCCACCAGGACCAGCCCCCAAAGTGTATTTAATCCCACAGGTAAACTCAAGTGACTTCAGCACAGGCCTCTTAGCCTTTGGGGCCCCAGTCAAACAGAGGCTACGTGGGGATCTGTCACTGTTACCCTGCATTTTCCAAGACCAGTCACTCTTGGCCAGAGTTGGAGGAAGGGCCTGGCACCCTCGCCCAGGGGTACAGGTTAGAAAGAGGCCCCTTTGCTGCTTCAAGCATTTTGCTTCCCAGCAGTGCCCCTCGGTGCATTTCCCTGTATCGTAGCGGCTCCAGCAGGAAAGCTCAGGGTGTCTGTGCTGACTCTGGCATAGCCAGAGAAGAGGCAGTTCTGCGGAGTAGATGTTATTAAAATATAAACCAAAAAGTGACAACCCACTATAATAAAGAATAATCTATTAAAGGTAGCCAAGAGCACAGTTCATAAATCAAAATAACAGCCTTAAAAACTTTGGGAACCCTTTCATTAAGTGCTTAAGCTGGGCAACAAAGACTTGTGCTTAAATCCTCAATTGGAAACAATAAAATGCTCTCTCATAACCATCTTCATGTCCTTTGATGTTTTCGCCTTCCTGCTATCTGAGCCAGGTGCCCTCCTGTGCATTCCCACAGCATCCCATTGCCTTATTATCACTTAACCTCCACCTATTTGCCTCTCTTCTCCTTGCTTCTGGACTGAGTCTTTTTTTTTTTTAAGATTTTATTTATTTGAAAGAAAGCATGCACACACACGGGGCAGGGGGCGGGAGCAGGGGGTAGGGGCAGAGGCTCTGAGCCTGTGGGACCTGCCACGTCCCTCTCCAGTGTGTACTAGAGACGCAAGGGGCTCTCAGCCAGTTCAGGTAGCCTCTTAGTGGTGGAAATAGTAACCAACGGGTGCTGGGTGTTGCCGCGGGCGGTGTTTTCCTCTACCCTTCCAGACTCGTGGCAGATTAACCAGAGAAAAACAAGTCTAGTAACATGTGGGCCTCCTGTCTTCATGGGAGAGGCAGAGGGAAACTGAGTAACTCCCTGACATGGCACTGGCCACCACCTTGAGTACCAGCTTGAGCTAAAGGGGCCAGAGGCTCACCCTCACCCCGCAGGGCACTGTCATCGGGGCTCTCAGTGAAAGTCATGACGTCTTAATGACTTGAGACCCCTCCACTGCTCTCCACTACAAAGCATCCTTGGAGAAATGGGCTGAGGTGGCTTGTTTTATGAGCATTATTGCAAATACAGATTAGCAAAGTGAGAATTTGCGAGCGAGGTTCTGTTCCATCAAATGGCAGGACCGGGACGCCTCGGCAGCATGGGGAACGTAACTGTGAGCCACGCTATTACTCATTCCTGCCTGTTTTTGGGAGTTCGTGGTGACGACGTGGATAAGGTCTGTTAAATGCAGTTTGCTGGCCCCGTTGCCCTCCATTTCCCAGGGTAGCCAAACCAGATGTCAGTAAAGTTCCCCTAAGTCTAATATGTGGTAGCTCTCCTCATTACTAATTTTACATATGGTTCCCTTTAAAAGTAGACTTTCTGTTCCTTGCAGAACTGAGTCAAGTGGAAATATAAACACGATTGTGTTTAAAGTGAAACGGAAAACAGATTACTTTTTTCAGTAACTTCAGGATCATTAAATTCTCTGTTACATTAATCATTCAAGCTTGATTTAAGGATGCATTTAAAAGGTTTGGGTGATAATTCTCCCAAAATCTCCTGCAGGAAGGTTTTCAGATTGTCTAGGCCACTCTCTGGCCAGCAGTGGACGACTAATGTGTCTTTTATTGTAGTAACCGTTCAGTCACAGATTTGCTAAGCATGGTCCCAGTGCCTTCGGTCGTCACTGACTAATGCTTACAGAATGCGGGAAAGTCAGCTTTTGCTCCCGACATGCTAAGAAAAAAAGAAAAAAAAAGACCCTTCTGGTCACTGCATTTTTTTTCAAAAAAGTCCCCATCAGGGTGGAATGCAGCATTTCTAAAACAGTAGATTTTTCATTCTTCCGTACTTGGTTTTGTCCTCTTGCCTGCGTGCTGGCCATTCCACACGATGCCCTGTGCATTCTTTTGTGATTTGGGGAATGCTTTCCACTTCCCAACTTGGGAAGTCTTTCTGTTTATGTAGGAAGCACTCACGATTGTGTCGAGTGCTGTGTTAGTTACCGTTACATCCAAGTACAAAGCACTAGTCACAGTTACCTGAGTGAGTCCAGTGGGGCTCACTGTTGTTTACAGACGACCCAGAACCTCAGGGGCTGGGCCGAACGAGTGCAGGCGTGTTTCCTTTCCCTGGAGCCTTCCTGCAAGGAACAATGCAGAGGCCAAGGCCCGCCGTTGCGTGGCCTGTGCTCAGGAGACG
This sequence comes from Taxidea taxus jeffersonii, assembly GCA_003697995.1. Lineage (NCBI taxonomy): Eukaryota > Metazoa > Chordata > Mammalia > Carnivora > Mustelidae > Taxidea > Taxidea taxus. Next base: position 10,313 of record ML103873.1, read on the forward strand.
GTGAGTGGGGGTTTATAGGGACACCTGTGGCCTACATCTGTCACTGCATCGCTTTCCTGTGGCTGCTGTAGGCGAAGCACAAGAAACTTAGAGCCTTCAAATAACACAACTGTCCTACCTCGTCGTCCGGGAGGTGAGAAGTCTGAGATGGATCTCACCAGGCTGAAATCAAAGTGTCTGCGTGGCGGGTTCCTTCTGGGAGCATCCCGCAGAGAATCCTTTTTTTTTTTTTTTTTTTTTTTGCCTTTTCTAGAAGAATCTCCTTATTTTAAGGTCAGCTGAGTAGCAGCCTTAACTCCCTCTTGCCAGCTAAACCAACACATTCCCAGGTTCCGGGGACTAAGGTGTGGACATGGAGGAGGCGGACATGGTGGTGACCCTCCACCTTGCTCACCTGCTCCACCACCAGCTCTGCCCGGGGTGACTGGGTTGACTCCTGACCTACAGCTCTGCTTGGTTTCTTGGTTTGGTTTCTTTCGTTCACACGCTGAGCAGTTCTCAGACCCTTGCATCTCTCCTCCTCGTCAGCGGTGAGCTTTCCTGCCAGTAGCATGTCGGTCGCTCTTCTCCGTAAGAACGAGGATGGCACACACCTGCCGGTCATGCTGCGGCTCCTGCCCGTGCTTCCCCGCGCTTCGGGGTCAGAAGCCGGGCTGAGTTGTGAGCAGCCCTAGGGGGAGCCTGCTCGTCCCCTGGCCCCCTCTTGCAGCTGTGGATCTTTCCAGCCTGCCCCGAGCACGACAGAGAAAGCCGTCAGTGGCCCGCTTACGGCTGGGCACCTTGACACCAAGGGGATGCCCCAGCCGCAGGAGAACAAATCAGCTGCCTCCCCAATACTTACCTGGCAAAGGCTGACCACGCAGGAGGCTTCCTCCCCTCCCCTCCCCTCCCCTCACCCCGTAGGCAGGAAGCCGCTGCTGTGCAGAGAGCTTTGAATGTCAAACTCCTCTCCCTCTCCTGGGGGGCGTAGTAACCAGAGCCTGCCCTTGGCTGTCACTGTGTTTCTCTGAGGGGTGATGATGCTCTCCGTTTCCTGGAATGTCCAAGCCAGGAAAGGCCTATGGGGTGTGATGAAGGGTGCAGGCTGCCAGGGTCTGATCCAGCTCCCGGCTTGCTACTGGTGCGGCTCTAACCTGTTGGCCTGCTGCTCTTCACCCCTCGGGATCCGCTCCCTAGAGTCATGTGGCCCGCGGTGAGGAAGGGGCCTGCACATAGCAATGCTGTGATGAAGCATTATCCAGAATCTGTGATTCACCAGAAGCTTCCATACTTGGCTGGCGATACACTGATGACAGTCCTGGGGATGCTTTGCGGACCACATCGGTGGAGGGCCACAGGGGGAGCAGTTTACGGGGTCCCACTCTCCTCCATCCCCACAGGTCCTTGCTGCCATCCCCGTTTTACATCTGAGGAAACTGTCAAGAGGGGCATGAAAGCACCAAGGACACAGACTATGGAGGTCTAAGTACTAGATGCTAATAGTTAAAACCCATCTAGTAAGAGTAGCAAACACTCGAGAAATTCCCGGGGCCTGGGCCTGGGCCTGGTGGGAAGCATTGCCCATGTGCTAACTTACTTAGTCCTTGGCGAACCCCTAGCGGGGAGAGCGCGGTCACCCTTTCTTCACGGACGGAGCACTGGCGGCACAGAGGGCACCAGCAACAAGGCCAGACGTACACCCGTGCACACACACACAGCCACACACACACACGTGCGGGCAGAGCTAGGATTTGAGCCCAGGAGTCTGCCTCCGGGACCCATGTCACCCTGTCAGAGCGTTTCTGCCAATACTACATCCGAAATTGGGTAGCCTGTTCAGCTCAGAGCGCTCCTTTGAGTAACGATCACTGCACCAACAGTCCGAGTTCTTTTTTTTTTCCTAATGTCTCATAAAAATACTTATATTTGCAAGTCATTCTGCAAAGATTCTTGCAGAAAAAACTCTGCCTTTGTACTTTCCACAAGTGCGAGTCCCTCTGACGGGTAAAACAATCACGATAAATATGTTGCCGTCATACATCTTGGCAGTATTGCAAGTTCAAATGGACCTGTCTCAGCGTTGAGTTATTACTATTATTGCCACTTTTTATTGCAGCATTAATCACCACACACACTGTGAGGGATTGATGAAGTTAATTGTTTTTATAAACCGAATTAAATGAAGCACTAATGGGAGGGGTGACTGAGCCTTGACATGTGTAGTCAGTGGAGGGGTGGGCCGGGCTCCCGGCTTATTTCAGATGTCACCTTGACCCTCATCCTGGGTCTTCTTTGTAGTTAGTGACACAGCTCTTTTCTCTCCAGCCCCTTTATAGGGCATGTCTGTAAGTTGTTTTAAAGTTTGAGGTCTGCCAAGTTGAGATGATTCAGACATCCTCTTTTATTTTTTTTTTTAAGGTTTTATTTATTTACTTGACAGAGAGAGAGATCACAAGTAGGCAGAGAAGCAGGCAGAGAGAGAGGAGGAAGCAGGCTCCCCGCTGAGCAGAGAGCCCGATGCAGGGCTCCATCCCAGGATCCTAAGCCGAAGGCAGAGGCTTTAACCCACTGAGCCGCCCAGGCGCCCCTGGACATCCTCTTTTAAAGGATATTCGTCTGCTCTGGCTGCTGTAACAAAATCCTCCGGCTGAGGGGCTTAAACCACAGAAATCTGCAGTTCTAGAGGCCGGGGGGCTAAGATCAGGGTGCCCACAGGTCCGGTTTCTCCTCTGTCTGCAAATAGTCACAGTCTAAGGTTATAGGGGTGAGGGCTTCAACCCATGAGCTTTTGGGACACAACTTAGCCCATACCAGTGCCTCTAACCAGTTCTTAATGGGTGTGTGCTAAGGGTGGGAGGCATGGGAAGAAATGAATTTTTGAAAAAAGTGTAGGGGGACAATGCTTCCAGCCCCCTCCTTTGGCCAGAAACACACTTACATTTCAATAGAGTAGAAAATGATCTTAACATAGCTACAGAATTTTATTTCCGTTTCTGTTTCTTGAGGTTTGACTGACTACCCAACCGGAAATATCTTGATAAGCCACCTGCAATGGTGTTTTTGTTTTCTTTCCTTTTGAAAAACATCTGAGCCCAGAGGGAGGGAAATCCCTAGGAACCACACCGGAAGAAACAGAAATTCAGTTCTGTTAGCACAGATCGCAGGCCCACACGAGGCAGGGAGTGACCTGGTTTCTCTTCCTCCTCATGTAAAGACACCAGTAGATTGGGTTAGGGCCCACCCCCACTGGCCTCATTTAACCCAAGACCCCAGGGGACAGCAGGGGGCTCAGAGGCCAAGCCTCCGGAGCGAGGCCAAGCCTCCGGAGCGAGGCCGAGCATCTGGGCCCAGCAACACAGTGGGATGACGGGGCTCTGATTCTGATCTCTTTCCATCTGGGCTCTGGGTGGCAGGACAAGAAAGTCTTCCTAAGACTTTGTCAACGCCGGTCTCCCTTTACGTGGGCTGTGGGTTCAAATATATACTGTCTCTCAGGTCCTGTTCTGAGAAATCGGACATAAAAAGGATTTCCAGGTGCCTCTACTCCTGGTTTGACAGAAGTATGTCGAGCATCTTTCCAAAGGGAGGCTGCGTACACTCCTGGCCCCAGAGGATCCCCTCAGAGAGAGTCTTACCGAAGAAAAGCTCATAATCTGCAGTCACCACCACGAGAGGGAGACTCAGCAGACAAAAGCACGCAGTGGAATTAGACTCCCAGGGACCTCAGAACATAAAATAATCGAATGTACAACTACAAAACAAGTATGCCCAAATGATTAAATATGGAAAAGAATTAAAACCATGAGGAATGACTAAGACCCTATCAAATAAAGATGGGGTGAATCCGACAGGCAAATAAAAGCTCTAGAAATGGAAAATAAAATGATGTGAAATAAAAATCAACAGATGGGATAAAAAGCAGATTTGGGTAAGAATTAACCAAACAGGATTATATTTCCTTCTTTCCGAAGCAAAACGTCCCCTTCAAAAGACTTAGTGGTGGCAACAGATACATGGTTTTCCAGAGTCCTTTTTGTCACCTGTCCTCTGCCTTGGATTTTTCCAGCAGCCTGCTGCTAGGGACCATTAGCCGCGCAATGGGCACCATCTTCCTGAAGGCAGGGGCCCGCAGCCTCTCCCTGGGAAATTGAAAAACTGATAACCTCGAAGTGTGTGAGCCTCAGGATGTTTGTCACCTTCTCCCTCCCTTTGCATCAGAAGGAGACTCATTCTTAACTTTTCTTAATGCGGCAGGGTCCAACCCAATTTGTCGCAGAAGAGGATGAGACCTGACAGGCTGGCTGGCGGTCCGTGTGATGGGAGCTGTGCTGTGGCACCTGGGGGGTCGCTGACCCGAGGAGAGAGGATGCCACGAACGGGGGGGCCAGTGAATGCAGTTCACACAGCTCTGCTTTCTTACCTGTGCCCAGAAGCTTCCAACACTTCTGTCTTAGCCCCTCTAACAGAGTACCACAGACTGGTGGTTTGTAAAGCACAGAGATTTCTCATACTTCTGGAGGCTAGAAGTCCAAGGTCAAGGCACCAGCAGATTTGGTGCCTAGTGAGGACCCACTGCCTGGTTCATAGACAGCCGTCTTCTCCACATCCATACATGGGGGAGAGGGTGAGGTGCCTCGGGGGGGCTGGGGGTGTGGAGGGAAGGGTCTCTTTTACAAGGGCCCTAATCCCATTCAGGAGAGCTCTACCCTCATGACCTAATCACCTTCCAGAGGCCTCACCTCCAAATACCATCTGAAGGTTTCGACAGCTTCTCTTATTTAAAGATCTTAGGATGCGGCTCTTATCCCCTTTCTGCGGATGAAGCAGCAGGGCTTTGAGGGACTGAACACTGAACAGTCTGAGACTTAGAGCTGAGGACCTGTTGTAGCTGACCAAGCCCAAAGCCCAGGCTGGTGACAGCCACATGAAGCTGGCTCTTTGATACAAGGCCAGCATTTCCAAACCCTATTCTGTGGAGCACTGAAGTCATAAGGGCTGATAACCAGCATTACTGGGGTGGGGGGAGTTGTGGGGTCAGATGAGTTTGGGAAAGATGGTATGTTCTGTGTCCCCCATAAAGCTTACAAGGCATGCTAGAGGCCAAGGAAATACGTCTTGAGGACACTCATATAATGTGTTCAACTGCATTTCCAACACTAAGAGATCCTCGAATCCCCATTTTGGGGGGGGCAGGGGTTGGTTAGTTTTCTTGCAAAGCAGTATTAACATATTAGCCATCGAGAAAGCACAAATCAAACCACAGTAAGGTAACATTCCACTCCCACTGCAGTGGCCATAATTTAAAAGTTGGGCAACAGCTAACGTTGGCAAGCATGGGGAGAAATCGGAATGCTCAGACGGGTTGGGATGTAAAATGGTCCTGGGGCTTTGGAAAGCCATTCGGCAGCTCCCCAGAAGGATAGAGAGTTACCGTGTGACCCAGCTCCTCCACTCCTAGGTCTGTACTAAGGAAATGAAGGTATATGTTCATGTAGCCACATAAAAACTTGTACACAAGTTCTTCACCGCTGCCCTGTGCGTCATAGTGAAAAAGTGGAAACAGCCTAAATGTCCATCCACAGATGAAGGGGTAAATAAAATGTGGTCTGTCCGTGCAGTAGACTGTAATTTTGCCATAAAAAGGAATGAAGGCCTGACCCAGGCTGCCACTTGGGTAAACCTTGGAAACATACTGGGTGAAGGAAGGGGGTCGAATACACAGAACAGGCAAGCCCGGAGGAGGGTTGCCAGGAGCTGCGGGTGGGGGGCTGGTGGAGCGACCGTTCACGGGGATGGGGTTTCTGTCTGGGCTCATGGCAGTGGGCTCGAACTGATTGTGGTGACGTTGCACAGCCCGAGTACCTTCGGAGCCCTAGCACTGCACTCTCTGAACGAGTGGCTCACAATGTATGTGAATTATATGCCCCTAAGGCCATGTTTAAAAGGTAACACGTGCCAACACTGAGGCTTCCCAACGCAGTTTGGGAAAGTCTGCCGCAGACGTCCCTGTCTGCCATGTGAGTGGGCTCTGGGACTGTCCTGTGTCCCCCGGGGGCTGTATCGCCCCATCAGAAGCATCATCAGTGTTTGAGAAAAGGTCACAGGGCGGGGATTAAGGGGGACCCCATTGTATCGAAAACCTAAAGCAAGCAGCCACTTTCTCCACGTGGTTGGTACTCCGGTGACACCACTGCTCTTAGGAAGTCCTTGTAAGGAGCAAACAGAGCCAGCAAGAGCCTTACAAGGTTTCTGAGTGGGTCTGGAGTAAAAGATGGTGTCGACTGCCACATCCTACCAAATGTCCCTCAACAGCAGGAACCTCTGTGGTTCATCCCTGTTGCTGCCGGCTTATCTGGACCAGCTCGTGGCTCCGGGGCCACTGAAAGCTTTCGGGGTTGTTCCCCTGGCCCCCTGCCAGGTCCATCACACCCCCCTCTGCTTTCGTTTCAGTGAAAGCCGGCGGAATGCGCATTGTGCAGAAACACCCGCATTCAGGAGACACCAAAGAAGAGAAAGACAAGGATGACCAGGAATGGGAAAGCCCCAGGTGAGAATGCTGGCAGGCTCGGGCTTGTTCCCCAGGCAGCCATGACTCGATTAAACATTAACATTTGTTCTCTTCTCTGGGCTTCTGATAACTCTCGCATCGTGGGGCCCTGCGCTGTGTGTTTTTCCTGTCCTAATCAGTGAGCTCTGTCCCCTCAGACGGGAGACACCAGGCTCCTGGAGCACCTGCCGTCCCTCTGTGTGCAGTGGCCTGGACTTCCACGACAGTATTGAAATCACCTTTAGACCTTCGAATGTGTCGTTCTAGTTGATTCTCTTGCTGGGGGGGCTGGCATTTTGCAGACAAGAGAGGGAACTACTGGTTTAAAACCGTGCACACACATCTGGACTCTTCCATTCGTAGCCAAATCCAAACCAGCAAGGCCACGCCCTTTTGAGTGCCCAGGTGTCCTTAAATGACATCTCTGTCCCCAGCTCCCCTGGTCCCCAACAGCTTGTCTGTCTGCCGTGCCCCCAGCTGAGTTTACTCCCTGTTTTCCTCAGTTTCTGGTGCCGGGTTTGGGTCCAAAACCTCCAAACTCATCCATTTCCTTCCACCCGTCATAGGTAAATGCATACCGTTCTGTCAGAGCTTGCCCATGGAGAAGAAGGTGAATGCTGAGCTTTCTGCCTTACACCTTGTCCCCAGAGAGTATCTCCACCAGAGGAGGAAGCTAAGTGCAGGAAGGGTGTGGAAACCAGCTAACCTGTGTTTCTGTGGGCCAGGTGCATTATTTTGCTTCAGTTCAATAGCCCTGAACAGTAGGTAGTGTTCTCCCCAACTTTTGCAAGGGAAACTGAGTCCACGGGGGCTGTAAACTTGCTCACACCAAATGCCTTGTGAGTGAATGGATCGGGAAATTCAACTAGGGTCTAACAGGGTCCAAAGAGGCCCAGCTTCCAAGAAAGAGTAGCTCCCAAGAATGTGCGTCCCATAAAAGGTCATGAGTGTCCCTGTGTGTGTGTACCACTGAGTGTTTTCCATAGAATCTTGTAGGATGTAAGTTCTGGTGCAGTCACCTAAGGGACAAGCAAAATTGGGGACAAGTCTTTTCTGAGTGATTATTGCCCGTTTAAAATCATGAGATCCACACTGTGGTGGTTGGGCCCAAGTTCTGGTTTGAAAAGAAGGTGGCAGTTAAGAGAAAATTCTAGAATTCCCTTTCTCACTGGCTGTTTTCACACACCTGTGTTTGGAACAGAAAAGCATCTATAGCTCTCCTAGAGGTCCACAGTTCCGTACCTGAAAACCTTGGGACCCAGTTTATTTCAGATTTGGGACATTTGGGGGAAGGGGGTTTATGAGAATTAGAGGGCGCGCATTCCATCCAGCGGCCATAGTGGGGCCTTGGGCGTCTTACTCGGACTGTGTGTGATGCAAGGGAGGTAAGTTCTTTACACTTACAGACGTGGGCCATTCAGGTTGACTTTCGCCTCCATACAGGTTGGAAGGAAACTTCCCGTTTTTAGAAAATTCTTGATCTCAGTATCAAGCATAAGAGAGCGTGGGCCTTTGTCATTCCCCCTGCTGGAGAACCTGGGAGGTCCGGTCTGCGGATCCCGTGCTTCTCTGGGGAGAAAGAGGGAGCGAGAGAGAGAGAGAGAGACTTGCCTGGAAAGTTAATGGAACACCTCATCTTTAAGTGGAGTAAGGTACAGCAAGCTCTTTCCCTGTGAAACACAGTGTCAATACAGTGAGAGTAGATAATTTATTAGTGTGTTTAGAAGTAAAGATAAAACAGCCCACTCGTTTTCTTTCTATTGATTTTTTTTCATGAGGCGAAATACAGCCTTTATCCGAGACATGCAATTTGAATAAATATGCCAGAGGATGAGTGATTGCAAGACAAAGGAGAAAGCTCCCCAGCTCTCCAGATCTCAGTGTCTTCTCACCTCTAAAGATTTGTTCTCTGTGGAACCAGGAACTCTGTAGCAGGCTGACTGCTGGGTAGGGTTTGCATAACACACGAGCCAGGGGTTTCTCCCTGCAGCCGAATGGCTATAATGTGTTCCTTGTGAGTGTGTCAGCGGCTGTCTCGTGACTTCAGCTTTGCTCTTGACCGCTGTGGGTTAGACCGCTCAACACGCTGTAGACAGATGGGGCAAGCCTCTGAGGACCCCGAAGCTGTGGACAAGTGTGGCCAGCGCGTCTCCATCCAGACCTATGCACCGGGCCAGCGCTCTGTGAGAGATCACCCCCTCCACGCTGGCCTCCTCGTCTGTCTGGCGGGCGGGCTGGATCAGTCTAGCTAACCCTTCTCACCAGTCTTCTAGAGTGTGGTACCTCTGGCCTTGTTCTCTGTGCTCTGTCCGTGTCAGCTCACCGGGCCCTTGCACCTTCTCGGTTGGCTGTCCACACTCTCTCAGAGTCGGTTATTGATTATTATCCCCACTCCACGTTACTGCTCCCTCTTCAGCAGCTCAGAAAGGTTCAGTGACTTTTCCAAGGTCACACAGCCAGTGAGTGGCAGGGCCAGCATTCCAGCAGAGCCCAGAGTCCTCGCTATTAACCACACGGCTGTGCTTCCCCAGAGAGTACTTGGTTTGTAGCAGGCGCTTCCTGAGTTTTTCACGTCAGGCTCGAAGCTCATGCCACCCACAGGTTGGTGTCACTGTGCCCATTATCGAGATGAAGAAACCAAAGCTCAGGGAGGTTCTCTGGCCCGATGATACGTAGCCGGTTAGTGAGAAGGCCAGGATTCAGCCCCAGTTTTGGCTTGACTTGGAGCCTTGTGCCCCTACTAGGCTACTGGCTCCCCTGACGTGACACAAAGTACGCCGCGTATTGACAGGCGTAGAATGTCAATCCAGATCCCTTTGTGAATTAAACTTGCTGACTCTGGATCGCCCGTAACCTTTTCCATATCCTCGAGCCTGTGAGCCTGCCCGCGCAGCTTTGCTGTCAGTAGATGGTATGAGCATCGTCGTACAAGGTTTTGGAGGATGGGGATGTCTTTACGTATAAAATGGCCTGTTTCTTTGCAGAATTTGCCACACATTTAATTACTCACTTGGAAATGTCATGACATGTGACTTCACCATCCATATTACTCTAATCCTAAAGTTTTACTGTTTTTCATGTTTTGATCCAAATGTCCTCTGGATAAGTGTAAAGTCTCAGATGCCAGTTTCCTCCTTAGGTCCGCATTTGCAAAACTCTGTGCTTTCCTTCCCAGATTTTTAGAACTGGCTTTACGTTCACTGACTCATCTCTGGTGGCTTCCTTCCTCATTAGTCTGAAAATCAAGTCCTGATTACAGAGAAAATGAACAGCTAGAGCCTTACTATGTGACAAAACAAAAAAACACAGCTTTTACTCGGAATGATTTTTTTCCTGCAAATATTTGCGCTACTTAATTTTCCAGAGATTTACAAATAATTTCCTAGGCTGCCAAATTGTTTTGGAGATGCTACATTTTTAAAAGGAGGGAGAAAAGGAAGTTGAAGAAATTTTAAAATGTTACCCAGGCATTCCCGTCAAGCTGAGCAGTAGTTACCGATGGCTCTTCATCTCCAAGAAGAGGACTGGGCTTCATTATCATTCACCAGTACTTTCCTGAGTGGCTGCTGGATGGTGTGAACTGGGGCTGGTGGGAAAGCAGTGGAAGGAAGAGAGAGGTAGGGATGGGAGTGACAAGACAGTGCGTGCAGTCCTTCTAGAGTGTGGCTCTCTTTTCAGCTCTGACTTAGAACCTCATGTACCAGGGCGCCTGGATGGCTCCGTAGTTAAGCATCTGCGTTCAGCTCAGGTCATGATCCCAGGGTCTTGGCATCAAGTTGCACATCGGGCTCCCTGCTCAGTGGGGAGTCTGCTTCTCCCTCGCCTTCCACCCCTCCTCCAGCTTGTGCCCTCTCTCTCTCTCTTGCTCACACTGTCTCTCAAGTACATAAATAAAATCTTTAAAAAAAAAAAGAAGACGAAGAAGGACCTCACATACCCAAAAAATGAACAATTCAAATTATCCAGCATGTGGGAGAAACCCAAAATGGACTCCGAACAGTAACAGATGAGCTTAATTATAATACAGATGATTACTATAACCCATTGCAAGGACCAGGGGAGAAAACACCTTACCCAAATAATTTTTGAAAACAGTGTGTTGACCGGATACTCTAAGACTAATGGCAAAAGACTGTCCAAAAATGCTGTGTCCTCTGGTTAGCAGCTGTGTTTCTTACAGGGGTTTGGGTTAGCAATTCTGAAATGACTTTGTGTGTATACTGGGCTCAACAAGTATGTGAGTGGGTGGTGGGTAATGAGAGCCAAGTTTCTCGCGGCCTGAGAGTGGTTTCAGCTAGAAAGGAGGAAGACCGGAACGGGCTTTGTGCTGCTGGATCAGAATCAGAGGTATTCATCCGAACTCAGCTTTAGATGGCGGACGGATGGAGAGTAGATACCTGCAGACATGTGAGTCGGTGCAGGGATATGGTGGATGGGGCGGGCTGGCACACATACCGGGGCGTCCTCACTGTGTTCACTGAAAGCCGGAACACCCGTGAGGACCCGTGGAAGTGACGTGTAACCCCTGTGAGTTACCGTGTAAGCATGAGCATCCCTAGAGCCCAGATCCTTGTTTCTAAACACGTTTCTCCCCATCGAGGGAACCAGGATTTCTTGGAGAAGTGGCAAATTCCAGGGCTGGGACAGGAGAAATCCTGGATGAGCCTGGGACAGCTTGTAGTGCCGGACGTGAGCACATGTGCTGTAGAGGATGGGGCTTGGCCGAACAACAGGGAAGCGAACCCGTAGGAGCTCCGAATGGCCAAAGCCAGAGCAGTTTGCAACAAAATGATAGTATTGCAGGGGCGCCTGGGTGGCTCAGTGGGTTAGAGCCTCTGCCTTCAGCTCAGGTCATGATCTCAGGGTCCTGGGATCGAGCCCCGTGTCCGGCTCCCTGCTCAGCAGGGAGTCTGCTTGTCTCTCGCCCTCTGCCTTTCTGCCCACCCCCCAACTCATTCTCTCTCTTTCTCTCTTTCTCAAATAAATAAAATCTTAAAAGAGAGAGAGAAATGGAATATCACCCACAGGCAAACAGCTCGGTAACTCCTGCAAACCAGATCTCCCAAGTTTCTCCCCCAGTATCTTTATTAATTAAACAAGGAGTATCTTTACAGTGGAGACCCTGAAAAGTTTGCTTGTTTGCAGTGTAAAAGCTGAAATAAGAAAGCAGAGACCATCTTGTTCGACCTCCTACGGGAGCCGGACCAGTGTTTCGCCTCTCTGCACGTCTGTGGACCAGCACACAGGTGCTGCGAGCCCCTGCTTCTCACTGGGTTTCCACCTGCTACTTCACCATTCGCCTACAACCCTCGCCTGAAACAGCCACTGCTCTGTGGACGCTCTGCTATTACAGGGCTGCCGTGACAACACAAACTGGGGGGCTGAGATACCGCGCGTGCAGTGCCTCACTGTGCCAGAGGCTGGAAGTCCAAGGTCAAGGTGTCACCAAGGTTGGTTCCCTCTGATGCTTCGAAGGAGGATCTGTTCCAGGCTTCCTCCTGGCTTCCGGCGGTTTGCTGGCAATCTTTGGCGCTCCTTGGCTCCTAGATGCCTCACCTTGCTCTGTCCCCATGGTGTCCCCGTGTCTGTTCACATCGTCTCTCTCTGTGTCCAAGATGCCCTTTATGTGGGGTAACAGTCATTGGATTAGGGCTCACCCTATTGACTTCATTTAACTCAATTACTTCTAGAAAGACCCTGTTTCCCACAGAGGTCAATTCTGAGGTGCTGGGGGTGAGGATTCACATATCCTCTTGGGGGAAAGCACTTAAGTCCTAACAGACACCAGGTGGCCATGTTTAATGGTTCTCTCGCTTGAAATGAATTCTTAAAAAATAAAAGTTTAAGGGACACCTGGGTGCTTCGTCAGTTGGGTGTCTGCTTTTGGCTCAGGTTGTCGGGGTCCTGGGATTGAGTTTGCATCAGGCTCTGCAGGGAGCCTGCTTCTCCCTCTCCTGCTCCCCCTGCTTCTGCTCTCTTTCTCTGTCAAATAAATAAATAAAATCTTTTAAAAAAAAAAACAGAAAAACTTACAACTCTGAAGTTAAGAGATGGCACAACCTATATACCCAGGGATTTTTTTTTTTAAAGATTTTTGTTTATTTATTTGATAGACAGAGATCACAAGTAGGCAGAGAGGCAGAGAGAGAGAGGAGGAAGCAGGCTGTCCACAGAGCAGAGAGCCCGATGCAGGGCTCGATCCCACGACTCCGGGATCATGACCCGAGCCGAAGGCAGCGGCTTTAACCCGCTGAGCCACCCAGGCGCCCCAACCCAGGGATTTTTTTCTGTAAGCCATTATCTGTGTGCTTAAAATTTGGCTAAAGTGTGTGATGAACCAATTTCAACACCATCCTTGTTTTCCAAGATCGTCTTTTCTGTCCAGGCTGCTTGCTGGTTTGGAACAGATGTGTCCTTTCCCGTGAGATGTGTGGAGATGCCAGTGGGCTAGGGGTGCTGAGCGCCCACCAGCCCCCAGCACCTGTTCTGGTCCGGGTGCCCTGTGTTGGTGGGCGGGCCCATGATCCAGACACCGGGGGGCCGGCAGGCCACAGACCCCTGCCCCGGGCCCAAGGCCGAGTGTTGATGTGGTGAGGGACCCAGTGACATGGACTGTCCTTGGGAAGGGGCTAAGTGGTTGTCACCTGCTTACAGACAAATGCCTGCTCCAGGGAGAGGCTGTTCTGAAGGCGCCGTGAGAGCCTGGAGCAGAAAGCCTGAGAGGCACGATGCTGTGGGGGGGGAATAGTGGGGAACGGCCCTGACTGCCCTGGGGAGGGAAACGGGGGAGATTCTCGGCGCGGCCGGCCACCTCACACTGTCGGGTTTGCCCCCATGAGACTCAGCTCAGTGTTCTCTGTCTGCAGGCGGCATGGGGCGCTGACGAAGGGCCCGCGTTCGTACACCAGCAAGGGAGCGATGAAAGGGATCGTTCTGCCAGAGGCGGCTAGGGGAACAGAAAGGTGGCAGAGTGGAGCCCGGTCCCCACGTCCCTGGGTCTGCAGAGCCTGCAGCCTGTCCCGATGTCCGCTCTCTTCCCTCCCTCCCTCTCTCCCTCCCTCCCTCCGTGAAGGCTCAGAAGAGCCCACTGTCACATCCCCCGGGTTAGCGCAGGCAGAACGCCTGTGGGCTGGCTGCCTCCCTTAAGAGGCAGGGCGTTCATTTCCTAGGACTGCCGGAAGGAAATCCCAGAATCAGGAAGTCTCTTGCAGTTCGAGAGGAAGGTGTCGCAGAGCCGTGCTCCCTCTGAAGCAGTAGGGAAGGACGGATCCCAGGCCTCTCTCCCAGCACCTGATGCTCCTTACTAGGGACAGCATGACTGCGATCTTCGTGTGGCCTTGCCCCTACATGCCCCGTTTTGTGAGGACACCAGTCCTGTTGGATCAGGGACCCAACCTACTCCAAGGCAGACCTCATCTTAACTAATGACACCTGCAGTGACCCCATTTCCAAATAAGGTCACATTTTGAGGTACTGAGGGTCAGGACTTTAAGTTAGAAATTTGGGGGGACACAGTTCAACCCATAATAAGCAGGCAACATGTCGTGCCATAGGCATCGGTTGACAGGGCCCAGCTTCACCAACAACATACCAACAATAACGACAGCGTACTAATTTATTAAGCATGGCACTTACAAGGCGAGTGTCTCTTTTCTCTGTGCCAGCCTGCACCGTTGCCCGGGTTGAGCACTGCAGTAGTATTCCTGCCCAGCTGGGCAGACACTCTAACCAGGGGATGTGGGGCCCATACGTTGGTCACACAACCCATCAATGTAAAGACTGTTTTGGGCCTGCACCTGCAGTATGTGTATATTCATTTTTTTTTAAGATTTTATTTATGTATTTAACAGAGAGAGAGAGAGATCACAAGTAGGCAGAGAGGCAGGCAGAGAGAGAGGGATAAGCAGGCTCCCCGCTGAGCAGAGAGCCCGATGCGGAGCTCGATCCCAGGACCCTGAGATCATGACCTGAGCCGAAGGCAGAGGCTTAACCCACTGAGCCACCCAGGTGCTCGTATTCATTTTTAAATGTATACATGGGTACTCTACTAATGTTTCATAAATTATAAACTGGATCCAAAATGAGTATTTGTGTATTAGATAAATAAGCAATATGTTCAATGTCTTGCTATCGCTGTGACTTTCTATTAACATAAGCTAGTATCTCAAGGTGCAGATACCCTTCAGGTGGGCTTTCTCATTAGTGACTCGGGATATAAATCTAACTCTCTAACGGCTTTCTTGGTGATTTTGAGTTTTGTGGGGGAGGGCCGCATCTTGTCCCATCTGATTAGACCCTTGGTGTTTGTAACGTGGCTCGTGAGGCATTTACACAAGGAGAAGAAGGATGAGCACTTCTCTGTTATTACTGTTCACTTGGGCTTCTGTGTGTAGGAGCTCGGTCACTGGAATTCTTTTGTGGGGAGCTTTTTAAGCCATCACGTTAAGTTCATTTTGTAAAAGCTAGGTGAAATTCATTCCTAATACATTTGAGCACAGTTCTGGGTGTGTGCACATATCGAGGATGAAACTAGAGAGTTGAACTCGTTACCCCGTTGGCTCGTGCCCTGTATGTTGGAAGATGCTAGAAGCCGCTGAAGAGGCACAGGGTATGTGGGAGGGGCCCCCGCTCCTTCCTCTGGAGCCCTGGGGACTGTGAGGCCCCAACAGAGCAGCCACACAGTAAATAGTGCGAAAGCGTAATTCATTTTGTTTGGGTTTTTTTTTTTTTTCAGATAAAAAATAAACATAAATAGAAGAGATGTGCGTGCTTATCACATTTTCCTGACAATATTGAGGCCCTGTGTTAAGCACAAAGGATGGTTTTTGTCCCTGATGGATTAGGGGTGGCCCCCCGTACCGGTTTTCCTGTCATGTGTGATACGAATGAAACATTCCCTCCAAAAGCTGCAGCGTCGTGTGCATTAGGGCGATTCATAGGAAGGCAGCTACGTACACAAGAAAATTGTTCCTGGAATCGCCGGTCGGACCAGAGCGTGATGTGTGTGACCCAGACACTTTGCGTCCTGGAACTCCCGGGCATTAGCCTTACCAGGAACGCAGTGTCTGAGTCCTCTTTTCACGTGGACAGGCACTAGTGGAACGCCTGAGTCTGGCAGGTCGTGAATCAAAGGCTCCCTTCTCCGCTGAGGGATGGAGCATATGGGCATCCATATGTCACGGGAGCTTGGATGGACTCCTAAGGTTTGAGGATGAGAAGAAAGGTGCTGAAGGCCCCGCTTTTGGTGCTGCTGGTGATCCGCTCGTGCGTGGGCAAGGCTTCCACGGCGTCCGGGTCCCCAGCCCGTGCAGAAACCAGGTGTGATGGGTTAGCTTCCCAGCGCCCTGTTCCTGCTCCCTCTCCCTCCACAGGCCTCCAGCTCCTTACAAGGCTTTCATGCTCCCCTCCAGGCTGGGAGAGTGCTTCTTATCAGACGGAAGGAGGGAAGCAAGGAAATGGAGCTATCAATTTTCCCCTGCAGACACCGCTGTGTGCATCAGCACCGGAGTCAGCCTCTCGGAACGGATGACTCTTCTGTTTTTATGGTGTTACTCAAAAGGGTTGCGCTATTTATCAGGAGTGTTTTCTTATTACATAAACATATGAACTGAATTTAAATCAACTCTCCAGTGCTTGGATTTTATAGAATGAAAGATGTAACAATAACTTCATAGAATAAGTCTCCATGTAAGAATAACTATATAGAAACAAGAGCTCTTTATTGAGTTTATTATGTTACAATGATTACACTTAAAATTCTTAAGGCTTCTATTTACATAAACTGTTGACTTCAACTCTCTCAGGTGCATAGCACTCAGAAAATACTTCAGTGAATCAGTAATAAACAGCTTAGACTTTGATTCTCTAAAGGCAAAAGAGTTAACCAACTTTATTAACTTAGTTACTTCTTACTTCCCAGCTAGAGAAAGAGGTCAGTGAGGTAAGGTCAGCGCGGAGGAAGAAAATTCTTTACACTTGTGGACATCTTCTGATTTACTTTGCTTTTTGGCTGTGTGCACCTCTAAGGCATTAGCTAAAATGAATGTGGACTGAAATCACGGGGGTGGTGTTCTAGTCAGGAAATTCTCAGAATCGTCAGAGTTAGAGCTGGACATGACCTGATAGGCCACCTAATCTACGGAAGATGGCAGATTTTAGTAAAGATCTGCAAGGGTCACCAAAAGCAAAACATGTGTGGGATAGAGACTCATAAGGTTTTTTTATCTTAAAAAGAAGCCCCTGCCATCTTCTGGGTGTATCTCCAAAAGAGTTGAAAACAAGGTCTCGAAGAGATATTTGCACACCCGGGTTCACAGCAGGACTATTCCCAATAGCCAGCAAGTGAAAGCGACCCAAATGTCCATCAACGGATGAACGGAGAAACAGAATGTGGTCTATCCGTACAGTGGATTACTACGCAACTGTAAAAGGACAGAAGTCCTGTCCCACACTGCAACATGGAGGAACCTGGAGGGCATAATGCTAAGTGAAATAAGCCAGTAACAAAAACAAAACTGCATAGATGGAACTGTGTGGTTCCACTTGTACGCGGTGTCTAACACAGGCAGATACACAGGGATGGTAAAGACACCCAGGGTTGCAGGGTCAGGGGAGAAGAAGGAAAAGGGAGTTGCTGCTCAAAGGGCATAGAGTTTTGGTTCTGGAAGATGAAAAGGTCGTGGAGATATGTTTCACAGCAGTGTAGATACCCTGAACACCGTTGAACTATGCACCTAAGAATGGTGAAGATGGTCGGTTTTATCATGTATGTTTTTTTACCACAATAAAAAAATTTTTTAAAGAGCAAACAAACGTAAACAATGAATCTTGGAACACTGCATCAAAAACTAATGATGTCTTTTATGGTGACTAACATAACACAATAAAAAAAAAAAAGAACAAACAAAACATTTAGACCTCAGTGCTGCGGAGAGCAGTCTGGTGGCCCCTCAGAAGGTTAAATGTGGCTGTGGCATTTGATCCAACAATTCTTCCCGGTAGAATTGAAACATGTTCACACGGAAACGAGTACATGAACATTCATCACATCATTATTTACAACAGTCAAAGAGTAAAAGCAACCCAGATGCCTGCCAGATGAGAAATGGATAAAGGAAACATGGCCTGGCCATACTGTGGAATATTATTCAGCCATAAAGAGGAGCAAAGTGCTGACACATGTTACAACCCTGGGTGAACCTTGAAAGCATGATGCTGAGTGAAAGAAGCCAGACACAAAAGACCACAGATTCTGTGATTCCATCCATTTCTATGGAATGTCCAGAATAAGCAGATCCCGAGAAAGAAGCAGATTCCTGGTGGCCAGGGGCTGGGGAGCAGAGGGGGCAAGAGGGAGTGCCTGCCTAATGGGAATGGGCTTTCTTTTGGGGATGGTGAACATGTCCTGAAATTAGGAAGGAATAATGGCATGACACAGTCAATGAATCAGACGAACCACTGAATTGTACATCATAATGGTTAAAATGGTGAATTTTGTAATACGTGAATGTTGGTTGTCTTACTTATGGAAAAAAAATAGTCCCCATGCATGAAAGGTTGGGAACCAGGACTGTAATCCAACTCCCACGTTTTCATAGCTGGGAATGTGGAGAAGTGATGAGTCAAGGAGTCCTCGGGGGCCATGCCTGCGATATTTGGGGGGCACCGAGTTGCTTTTGGGGGAGCCGGGGAGGGAGACATTATGGGATGCTTTCCCCTGCAAGCAGAAGCAGCAAATCGAGCTCAGACCAGATCAGGCAGCTAGGACACACGCGATCTCCCGTGAAGAGAGCCCGGGTGGCGTTGGCTACAGGTTGGGGAGAGGGTCCCCCGGGTTCTTCTATGCCCCATCTCGTTACCCCACCTTCCTCCTGGAATAGCATCCCCCGCGGAAGCAGGGAAATGCCTTCACCTCCAGACGTGAATGCTGGACCTGCTGTGGCCAGCACACAGGCAAACAGGTGCCCCAGATCTATACAGAAGAGGAGGGAAGTCCAGGGAAGCTGGCAGAACTTGAGGTCAGAACCTCAGCCTAGAGCCTGAAGGGCAAGGCAGCAGGGTCCTAGGCCAACAAGGCTGGTGGCAGGAGATCAGAGCTAGGCCCAGGGTCTGGGTGAGGACTGGCACCCAGTCAGTCCCAAGAGCTGGTTGGTCAGTAGAGTCCTCTCTTAAAGCCACATCCAGTCCCCAGAGCTTGTGTCTTTGAACCCAGAATTTGGCACAAATCATGGACATACACGTTTAGAATAAAACCTGAGGGATTTGTGAATAATCTGCAGGTGCCATCCAGACTACCAGAGGACACTGGCTAAATTACTAGAGTCGCACTGGCCCCCATTCTTCAGCAGATTTCTGTGAGACAGAGGTTTTGTGTGCAGTCGTTTTTCAAAATGGCAGCCGTGAACTGGTTTCCCAGTGCACATGCATCCAAGTAGTGCACTTTCCCACCGGCAGCACTCATTTGTGCACTGGATACCTGTAAGTTCCTACTGTGTGCCAGGTTGGGATACATCAGTGAACAAGGCGAAACCCTCTTCTCACAGAGCTCACATTCAAGTGGGAGTGCCAGACCATTTGCACACACATAGTTGAGCAGAAACTGCGCCAAGTGGAGTCACCAGTGCTAGGAAGAAAAAGCAGGAGGGCCTCAAGGGTCCTTCATCCCCTAGAAAAATTGCACTTGGAGGACAGCTCAGGAGATGTTCTCAGCCACCATTAATGGCAGCCACAGCCCTCTCAGAATAAATGGGCTTGAAGTGTTCACAGAGA
This sequence comes from Taxidea taxus jeffersonii, assembly GCA_003697995.1. Classification (NCBI taxonomy): domain Eukaryota; kingdom Metazoa; phylum Chordata; class Mammalia; order Carnivora; family Mustelidae; genus Taxidea; species Taxidea taxus. Next base: position 29,607 of record ML103873.1, read on the forward strand.
GGAGAGAGGACGTGGAGATCAACACTGTGTCACTGTCCCAGGACATGGCTGCCCAGACTGTCCCTGTGAGCCCACGAGTGGGTCTGAGCTCACTCAGTCCCCTGCTGGTCGCCAAGATACCAGGCCCTGTTAATATGGCATTTCTGGAAGGATGAGTTTTCTGCTAAGGGGAGGGCAGAGCAGGATCTTCATGGAAATTACTTCAAGAATTATGGTCAAGCTTGAGATTAAGGATTTTGCAAATAAGGCACCATGGTGGGTTGTTGGGTGTGCTGGTTGAGAGGTGACTTTCTGTGGCCTCCCTGGCTTTCTGCAAAGTATACCCTTCCCCAGGACAACTCCATAGCACTGGAGAAAAGAGCGTGCCTGGGGTAGTCCCAGAATTTGTCCAAAAGCGAGACTGCTACCACTAACTTATTCTAGATAACTTTGAATATGTATGTCAGGATGAAAGCTGAAAACCGGGTGAGCGAAGATGATAAATGACATCCGTTAAGGTCCCTTGATAGAGCAGGTTCTCGCAGCGCAAGGACAGTGGGATCTAGAGCGTCTTCAGCCGGTCTGACTAAATTTGGAGGAGTAATTGCTGTTTTCTTTTTTGGGGGGTTGTCGTGAGAGGTGGGAAATGAAGGGGAGGACAGCTAAGATGACAGAGTAGAAACGCGGCGTTCTGACGTGGCCGCCTACTTCCCAAGATGACAGTTGAGCATGAAGTGGAAGTTTGGTTCTAGAGGTACTGATTCGTCCCACTGATGTAACAACAGCCCTTCCTCCAGCTCAGCTCTCGGCACACGCGGATTCAGGAGGAAGTGGACACGATGGGGTATCTGGGGCCTTGAAGCCTCCCCTCTCTGATGGGAAAGGGTGTTTGCTTCCCTGCGATACTGGGTCATTCTGCAAGGTGACAGAAAAACTAGGACTGTCACCAACATGCGTGCTGTTAGTTAACTTGCTGTTCAATTAACAGGGAAGAGGTAATATTGTTCGAACCTAGAAGCACACACAGAAATGTGATAAGCAGAAATACGGGGAGTGTGAGTCAGGGGGACGATGTCAATGAGCATTTTGAGGAAGGTAAAGGAAGTGATGAGATGGCTGATGCTAGAGGCAGGGCTGGCTGGCTCGCTCTCTGCCCTGCCTCGTCCTCTCAGCATCCTTCTCTCGCGCGTGCCCTTTGGCACAAGGGCTCCATCTCTCCAAGGCGGCGTCAGGGCGTGCCGGGGCGCACATGCCCAGTGCTGTGGGCCGTGGCCCCAGACTCCTGTCTTGGGGCAAGATATGTTCCTCCTGAGTTGCCACTAATTTGAACCTGGGGGTCTGGTGATGATACCCATTTACTTGGGCTTACCGGCAGGTCAGGGAAACCTTGAACATACGTAGATCAGTAACATTATACGCCAGTGTCACCATTTTAATTTCTTGATCCCAGAATCTCCCACTCTGTACATCATCTCTTTCTATCCCATTTCCCTGAGGTGCTGGAAGACAAGGCAAAGCTCTTCATTGTCTCTTTTGCCAGTCCCTTGGGCTAGGTCTGAATTTGCTCCTGGGCGTTTTAAGGGTGTGGGAGGGGGCGGATTTCTGGACTCCTGATTCTGTCCCATTGGTCGGTGTATGTTCTTAATGTCGGTACCATACTGTTCTGATGACCCTAGCTTTGTAATGTGTTTTGAAGTCAGGAAGGGTGATGGCTCCAGCTTTGTTCTTCCTTCGGATTACTTTCGCTCTTTGGGGTCTTTGTGGGTCCGTACCAAGTTTAGGATCATTTTTTTCTGCTCCTGTGAAAAGTGCCGTTGGAATTTCGATAAGGATTGCATTGAACCTGTGGATTGCTCTGAGCAGTCTGGACATTTTAACTGTATTAATTTTTCCAATCCATGGGCATAGGCTATCTTTCCATTTCTTTGCATCTTCAATTTTTTTCATCAACTTTTCATAGTTTTCCCTGTAAAGATCTTTAACCTCCTTGGCTAAATGTATTCCTAAGTATTTTGTTTTTGATGCTGTTGTAAAGGGGATTTTTAAAAAATTTCTTTTTAAGCTAGTTTGCTGTTTGTGTCTAGAAAGATAATCAATTTCTGCATGTTGATTTTGTATCCTGCAAACTTACTGAATTTGTTTATTAGTTCCAACAGTTTTTGATAGAGCCTTTCGTATTTCTTAGGATCATATCATCTGTATACATCCTTGCTGACTTACATGCCTGTTATTTGTGTCTCGTGACTAATTAATTGCTCTGGCTAGGACTTCCAGTACTGTTGAATAGGAATTTTGAGAGTAGGCGTCCTTGTCTTGCTTCTGATCTTAGCAGGAAAGCTTTCAGTCTTTCCCTGTTGAATATTATGTGAGCTGTGGAATTATCCCAGAGGTCTGTGTCTGGCGGGGGGTTGGGGTATGCATGCACGCACAAGTGTACACACACACACACACACACTGTGGCAGGCTAACTGGTTAACTGACAGGTAAGATAAAACCTCTGATCCTTTCCAGTTCCTGATTTAACAGGGGTGATAGAAGGGAGAAGTATGTAAAGTGATGTGATTGCCCAGTGGTGCTCAGGCACTCAGCTAAGCAGAAGTGGCGGGGGCTGAGGAGCAATCAGCAAGATCTTGGTCTCCCAAGCCCCCGGCCAGTGCTCGCCCCATCCCACAGCCTGTCTCCTGTGAGTGACCAAGGAGTGAGCAGAGCCTCTCCAGCTTCAGTGTGTTTGCAGATCACCTGGGGAGAGGGGGGAGCACGACTGAGACTCCATTTCTCAGAGGCTCCCAGGGCTTGGCACTGCTTGCTTCTACCACACTGAGTACAGAGACTCTGTCCCAGGCTCTGTAATGCTAATAACGTCTTTGTGCTTTTCAGAAATGTGTCAACACTACGTAAAACGTAGAAAATGTTATATGAATAATTTACCCTTTAGCTCTCTATAAATTTCACTTCCTAATTGACCCCCATATTTGTAAGTACTCCAGAGAGGAGAAGGGAGACCGTATACGTGAGACCTGTGTATAGGACTTTTTTTATGGGACTTTAATCTATTCAGAACGTGAGTGTCATGCCACCTGTTGAGTCTCTGATCTGTCTCGTCCTAATTGGGCTTTGGGGAGTAAGACGCTCAGGTGATTGGCCCGGCTGTCAAACAATGATCAGCATCGTTCGGAAAGTCTAACAGCCAGATAATGACAGATACAAGCCACCGTTAGACCAGATGCTTTATATACTTAGTCTTACTTTGTCCTCACCGCCTACAAAGGGAGGCAGTGGCCCCTTATTTTAAGGATGAGGAAGTCTGCCAAGAAAGGCTGATGTCATGCCTGGGGTCCTTCCTGTAGGAAGTGACACAAGGAAGATTTGAACCCAAATCTGTCTGATTCCAAAGACTGGCCACTCTGTGGCCCACTGCTTACATGGTAGCAACCAGCCCTCTTTTCCCAAAGAGTTTAGGAGAGATTACTGAAAGGAGAGCCTAAAATGTTACTTCGAATTTTAAAGTTCAGAGATGTAAATTGTAGCCTGAGGGTTAGCTTGCTGGACACTGGTTTCCATCCAAGCTCCTTTAAGATGGAAGAGTTCCTGTCATTTTTTTTTTCTTCCAACCCGATTGTCAGCTCAGGCTTGCTCCTGTCCAAGCCCAGTGCTGGGGTGGCTCTGCTCCTGCACATGCTGACATCTTTGTGACAGGAGCCCCAGAACCGGGAGCCTGACCACCGGCCTTGGAATGGAGACACGGAGCACGAGGATTGGGTCCATCTCGATGTCACAGGCCATAGATTACAGATTCCTAAAGTCAGCAAAGAG
>ML103874.1:0-159039 GCA_003697995.1 Taxidea taxus jeffersonii
ACATGGATGGAACTAGAGCGTATTATGCTTAGCGAAATAAGTCAACTGGAGAAAGACAACTATCACATGATCTCCCTGATATGAGGAAGTGGAGATCAACGGGGGTGGGAGTTAAGGTGGTAGGAAAAGTAAAAATGAAACAAGATGGGATCGGGAGGGAGACAAACCAAAAGAGACTCTTAATGTCATAAAACAAACTGAGGGGGGTGGGGGGAAGAAGGGTTGGGAGAGGGTGGTGGGGTTACATTATATGTTTAAATAAAGCTTAAAAAAAAAAAAGGCTACTAAATGGCCAACAAATAAATGAAAAGGAGTTCAGCTTTACTTGTTATCTAGGAAGTGTAAATTAAAACTACATGGGATACTAAGCACACTCATCTCAGAATGGCTAAAGTAAGTACTAAGCACGCAGAGCAGCCACAACTGATGAGAGTACATTGGTATAACTTCTTTGGGAAATATTTTGGTTCACAAATCCAAGTAACTCAAATTCTACTCTTAAGTTATGTATCCAAAAGAAATGCATGCCCATGTATATACCAAGAGGATAAAAATCTTTCATTCCTCAGGATAACCCCAAACTGAACATGACTCAAATATCATCAATGGTAGAATAGTGAAGTTGTGGTATATACACATACTTTTTTTTTTTTTTTTGCAGAGTACACAGAACAGACACAGAGTTTAAAATGAACAGAACACATCCAAACAGCAAGATAAGATGAATGGAAAAGGGAAGCAGGAAAATGAAGAACGAATTGGAAATACTAAGATAAATACAATTTTTAAAATGAAGAAGAGATAATTGAGTAAGAATAGTTACAGATTAGGTTGAGGAACTCCAAGAGGGTTATCAGGAAGTGAGAAAAAGATGGGGAGAATGAAAGAGGTATTGAGGGTAGAAATAAAACTTTCAGAAATAAAAAGTAACCAGAAGGGAAAATATTTAAGGAAATGCTGTTTGGTTTCCAGACTTTGGAAGAGGTCAAAATACATGAAATTAACTCTCTACATGATAAAATGTAACAAACTCCTCTGAAAGTCATAATACTAAGTTTGTAAGAAAGGAAATGTCCTACAGTCCCCAGATAAGAGGGAACACAGTTGAACTTGTAGTAGTAGTCTTGTGGTAGACAGGATGGGCAGTCTCAGAGGGGGGCTTGTGATAGCTAGAAGGCAACTCCATCAGCATTTAGGTCTACAGAAACTGGAAAAAGAAATTAAACAGAATACTGAGACCCATTGGAGCTCCTGGCTGGCTCAGCTGGTAGAGCACGTGACTCTTGATCTCAGGGTTGTGAGTTCAAGCCCCAAGTTGGGCAGGGAGCCTACTTAAAAAAGAAACAAAACAATGGGACCACTGAAGAGCTACATCTTCAGTGAAAGAACAGCCCGGAAAAAAACTTCAGTTCACCAGTCCAGGCAGATACACATACTTGTCCATCCCAGCCTGGGCTGTTGGTGGGCAAAAGCCTCCCTTGAAGATTTAGAATAGCCAGCTTGCTCTCAAACTGGCCTGAAGTTCAAATTTACAGGTGCTGGTCCAGGAAACCACAGTCGGAGAATTAATATAAAAATAGTTCCTGGGGCGCCTGGGTGGCTCAGTGGGTTAAAGCCTCTGCCTTCAGCTCAGGTCATGGTCCCAGGGTCCTGGGATTGAGCCCCGCATCGGGTTCTCTGGTCAGCGGGGAGCCTGCTTCCTCCTCTCTCTCTGCCTGCTTGTGATCTCTGTCTGTCAAATAAATAAATAAAATCTTAAAAAAAAAAAGTTCCTAACCATGAACACTCTTGGAGCAACCTAGCAGAAACAAATACAAAACTGATCTGGAAGAACACATCTTTCAACCTACATGGGTGGCACTGGCTACCCATGATGAGGCCCTATTGGAGGTTAAGTTCATACTCCACAATCCCCTAAGACTCTTGAGGAAAAATTCAGTAAGCAGCAGTATTTAAACTTCAAAACATCAAGTAATACATTATAAGCATGCTATATTTAAACTGATTAAATAAGTTAGGGGTGCCTGGGTGGCTCAGTCATTAAGCATCTGCCTTCAGCTCAGGTCATGATGCCAGGGGCCTGGGATCGAGTCCTGCGTCAGGCTCCCTGCTTGGCGGGGAGTCTGCTTCTGCCTCTCCCTCTCTCTGCTGTTCTGCCTGCTTGTGCTCTGTCAAAAAAACAAGTAAATCTTTTAAATAAATGTTACTTACGCATCTTTGCTCCACAAGCTTCTACAAACTCTAATTGATCAATATATAAGATCAAGAGGAAGCAAAGGCTTTTATTATGTATGTTCAAAACATTAGATGTAAAACTGTTTAGGAATTTCCAAGAGATTACAGGTTTGACAAGAAGAATCATGAGCAGGAAATATCATGCATGCACAGAGAGTTTGCATCAATGCATCCAAAAAGACAAAACACTGAATGTTTGGATTAGCTTTAAGTCTAGCAGTTTAGGCAACCCTGTGAAATTCTGTATATAGCCACTGTTAATAAAACAGATTAAAACCCACATCAGAGAATTAATTCATTGCTATCAGTTCATACATTTCAGTGACTAACAGCTATGACTCAAACTGCTTGGCGGCAGGAATAGTAAGTACATTTAACCAGGGGTACCCACACAATTAGGGGAGAGTCACTTGACAACAAAGCAATGCATGTTTCTAAGAATGAATTGTAAATTAAATACAGAAGCTTCCCTCATGGCAATATAAAACTGAATTTTTGCAACCTTAACACTTGTTTCTACATGGACTTACATAATTCTACACATTTTGTAAAAAGTCCCGCCCAACACGGGGCTTGAACTCATGACCTCAAGACCAAGAGTCACATGCTCTACCAACTGAGCCTACCAGTAACCCTGTAACTCTACACATTTAAATTATCCAAGGTAAGCAGTAAATCACACTACTTCCAATTTTGTGGGAAAATTTTGTTTATGAGTAAGAAGTTTTAATATTATTATGTTTTCACCCAATGGTTATTTTTAATGTATTCAATTCCCCTTGCCTTAAAAAATGGATTGACTTTAATAACATAACTGATTTATGACAGTAACTGATTTGTGAAGATAAAAGTGACAAGGTCAACTCCAAAGCTTATGCTTTTAAACAAGATTCAACATCTTTTATTTACAATTTTGGACATACATTAATGGTCTTATACAATTAACTAAATCTAGTAACAACGGTGAAGATGGAACATAAAAGACACAATTCCAAATTTTAGTTAGGTTGAAATACATTTTCACCAACTGAAAAGTATGATAAACAAGCAGCCATTATAAAGTTATAGACTGTATGTCAATTCACTTAAAATTGAAAGTCAGCCACACAGCTATAGGAACAGTGGGAAATTTGCAAATGCAAATATTACATATGCAGGTATAATGCATGCATGGCATCACATTTAGTCATTATCTTTTCAGCCATTTTTTAAAGTAAACTGGAATAAGTATCTTAATAATATATGTACATCAAGGCACATTCTTTTCTTGTGCTTTAGGAATGATTTACATGTGATTTTGCTTATATCTTCATTTTATACCTTATATTAGCTTCTAATACTTAAAAAGTTTAATTTTAACAATTATAGTTTGGGTGGTAGTTTCCTACAGGAGAGAAATGTGGCATCTCCCCAAGGTTATTTTGAAGGTCAGAAAACTGGATAGCTTCTAGAAGTGGGAATTTAAAAATCAAACACACAAATTAATAATTCTCACGTAACTTTTAAAAATAATTTACTTTCAACAATTTGGTGGACCATAATCAATTAACTTCTTTATATAATGTACTAAAATGAGGGCTGACTTGAAGACTTTTCAATATTCTGAAGTTACTTGACAATTATACAGTATCCACACAGGACCACTGTAGAGGTCCGTATTGCTATCCTATTTCTAAATTGCAGTTTTTCAACAAAATTGAACAATTAAACATGATACAAAAACTGCAAACATACCAAATCTAGTTTTAATTTGTTCATTCTTCAGCAAAAGAATGAGATTCTTTTTTTCATTCATTGTCCCATGTTCTCAAGGAGAAATTTCCCATCAACAGTGTTTAATAACAGTGTTCTTTGCTCATGGTCAATTTACTTGCCTTGAAGAGATAGTATATAGTAAGGCTTTAATAGGCATTTCATGCATTTTAATGGCATTTAAAAAAATCAGCTATTTATTTAAGGGTTCCCCATCTAGGTAAGTATACTGTGCAAACTTGATTACAACATGTAACTCATTAAGTGCTTTAAAATAGAAGAAATCCCTGACTTATAAGGGGTTAAAATAAATAGTAAGTCAAGAATCACAGATTTGAAGCATTTTAAAAATGTAATATACTTATGCATCCTACTAAAATGCTTTATATTAGAATTTTTTTAAACCTATAAACAGGGCAAATGAAATCACAGAACCTTTCTATTTTGAGAATAAGAGAAGATGATCTGACTAGTGCAGCCTTTTAAACTCAAAGTATATAATAATGTCAAAATGCAAGTGAAACTATACAGGTTTTAATTTAGTTCAGTCCTTTATAAACATTAATTCATAAAAAGTACACCATGATAAACCAATGCCAGCAAGTAGATTTGCTTTCAATTCTTTACAGTAAATGGACTTTTCAATAGAACCCATTAGCCAGACAAACCGTTCAGAAATTCAAACATCACCAAACAGCCCAGAGCCTTGACCTACAAACTCTGGGCAGGCAGTCACACACCACAGTGTGAACAGATGTTCTGTGAGTTCTTTGACACTTCTTTGATCTCCACCGCTACAGTCACTCTGCTTCCGAAATGTGTGCCACCTCTACTTCAACAGTTTGAATAGCTTCTGCCACTTCTGAGAGCTTCTGTCCTTGCTGTTGTGCCAGCACATAATTAACCACTTGCATAATGCTTTGGTCAGAGAGCGTAGATACTGACGGACACTCTTCTGTCGCCGCAACAGCTTCCAGTGCTTCCATGGTCTCTCCCGTCACCACCACTGTCTCCAGTTCCTGAGGACCACTGCTTTCTTGTTCCTGCATGTCTGCTGTTAAGATACTAACAGCATGCTCCACTTGAGTTCCTTGGTTATGAAACTGAAGGGTATCTTTTTCCAGCATAATTTTGCAAGGCACATAATCTCTGTGGAATTTAGTCATATGTTTACGGAGTGTTCGAGCATCTATGTAGGCTTCACTACATACGGGGCAGACATAGGGCCGTTCACCAGTATGTGTTCGGACGTGGCGTTTTAGAGATCGGGCATCAGCCCAGGCTACTCCACATGTTAAGCACTCAAATGGCTTGACTCCTATTAAAAAAGAGAGAGGGGGACAGAGAGGTGTGTGTGTGTGTGTGTGTGCGCGTGCACGCGTGCGTGCGTAAGGTACAAGTAACAAAATATATTTAAGTTCCCTGATAAATAATGCTTTTAAGTATAATAGCCCTTTTCTATCTGGATTACGGCAATCTTTACTCAGGACCTAATGGTGTACCTTAGAAGGAACAAGATTCTGCAATATAATCTCTCCACAGGTATTCCCAGAGATAGAAGTTACTGAGAGACAACTTTGAGTTTCCATGCATAGACTCATTTAACCTTCCCTGTGATCCTATAATATTAGGATAAGGTAACAGAAGTTTCCAATAGTCCAGTTCAGCATAAAAATGTTGACCTAGAATATTAAGCTCACTAAAGAAGGAACCTACCTATGTACACAATAACTAGGCATCCATGTTTAGGATCACCTCAATCACTTGAATAAATATCACATAATAAGGGATTCAACTCTTATCAAAGGAAGATGAGGTAACAGGCAAGAGGGATGGTATAGAGAGACTCACTATTAGATGGGCTTTTTATTCTACTTACATATATACATAATATTAAGTACAGTTACCTTCATGGTTGTTCATGTGTCTCCTATATTCTCTTAACTGAGTGAATTTTCTTCCACATTGTTCACACACCCGTTCTAGGTTCTGCTTTGCTCTTCCTTTTTTCCCATGTGTAGCTTTCTTTACATGCCTTCTGAATAATGCTTTTTCATAAAATTCTTTGCCACATATATTACACCTATAATGGGGGTAAAAAAAAAAAAAAAAAACTTGAAATTTTTTCCCCAAAGCGCAAGCATCCAAAAGAATTAATCCAAGTACATATACCATCTCAATTAAGTTCAGATCCTGCTCAAATTTATCTACCTGTAAGGCTCAGTGACAGAATGAGACTTCACATGAGAATACCAATCTTTCTTCCAACTATAGCACTTATCACAAAACTGGCACTGGAATGGCTTCACACCAAGATGTTTGTTCATGTGCTGACGAAGATCTCTAGCTTCAAAGAAACTTTTCTCACATCTGTAATAATAAAGTTCAACCAATCAGATCACTTTATTCTTCTTTTAAAACAAATTTCCAAGACTCAGTATATTCATGGGTTTCTAGAACTCTAAAAATGATGCTAATTTAAAACACAAGAATTTGTTACTATTCCAATCTTGCAATAAGGCTTCAGGGCTTTATGTTCTTTTAGCTCTGGAATACTGAAAACATTTTAATTTATTAAAAAATTTTATTTAAATTCTAGTTAGGTAACATAGAGTGTAATATTAGTTTCAGGTGTACAATATAGTGATTCAACACTTCCATACAACACCCGTGGTCAACAGAAGTGCCCTCCATCATCTCCATCACCTGTTTGATCCATTCCCCTACCCACGTCCCCTCTGGTAACCATCAGTCTGTTCTCTACAGTTCAGAGTCTGTTTCTTGGTTTGTCTCCCTCTTTTTTTTTCCCTTTGCTGGTTTATTTCCAGTACTAGAAACATTTTATTTTTATTTTAAAGATTTTATTTATTTATTTGAGAGAGAGAGAGAAAGTGAGAGAGAGCATGAGAGGGGAGAAAGTCAGAGAGAGAAGCAGACTCTCCGTGAAGCTGAGAGCCCGATGCGGGACTCGATCTCTGGACTCCGAGATCATGACCTGAGCTGAAGGCAGTGGCTTTAACCCACTGAGCCACCCAGGCACCCCACTAGAAACATTTTTTTTTTTTTTTAAGATTTTATTTATTTATTTGACAGACAGATCACACAAGTAGGCAGAGGCAGGCAGAGAGGGGAGGGGAGAAGCAGGCTCCCTGCCGAGTAAGGAGCCCGATGCGGGACTCGATCCCAGGACGCTTGGGATCATGACCTGAGCCGAAGGCAGCGGCTTAACCCACTGAGCCACCCAGGCGTCCCCACTAGAAACATTTTAGAAGAAACACGCAAAGCTTTCAAAGGCTATAAGACATTGATTTTCTTTCTCCACCTAAACCCCATCTGATCCCCACTTTTACCCTCTCCCTTTCTATGTTCATGTGTTAGGAGTAGGCCACAGTGTTGACTACAGATGGGATGAAGCAAATGCCTCAGGCATAAGTCAATCAGAGCATGGCATTGCCTTGGCCGTAATTACCAATTAGGGATAATTAAATTACTTAACCAGATCTGATGGGTATGGATCTCAGCACCTATATATAGGAATTACCAGAAAAGCAGCCTGGTGATTTAGGAGTTGAGCGGATGTGAGGCGGAAACCATTGTGACTGCCTTGTCTAGAGAGCCTTGGAGACATCAAGTGCTGATGAGCGTGAACCCCGTTTACCTTAAACCATTTCGACTCCTAAACTTTACCTTTCTCTCAAGCCAGTTTACATTGGGTTTTCATTCACTTGCAAATAAAAATCTACTGATAATAAAATCTTTGTTTTATAATAAGACTGATCAGAGTGACATCAGCAAATATCCAGAATCAGCAGCCCCACAAGCCCACTATTCCACAAAAAGCAGTATACGAAACTGGCCTAAACTATGAGAATCAATTTTACTGGAACTTTGAAAACTGATTAAAACTGTAAATCAACAGGCAAACATATAATAGTAAAAAAAAAATCATTAAATGTTGGTAGGAGGGCTTTGTAGGGAAGGAGAAGTCTGCTGAAAACATTTAAAGGCCAATGTATTTGCCTCTGCCGCACAGGGCAAGTTTGGTTGGCTCAAACACTATACAAACCAAGGGCTTGGGAGAAAAGGCTAGGGAATGCAATGGTGGTGCATTAGGGGCTTTGAAAAACTCTTACATACTCCCAGGAACTGAGAAATCCACGTACTTGCCCAGGGCAACACATATTTAGAGAAAACCTGAGAAGGCTGTAGGCTCTCATCTCTGGCCGACTCTGCACAAACAGGAAGAGAAGGCCAAGACAGAGTCGTAACAGCCTGAGTGTGAAGGCATTCTGGAGTAAGACAGTGGTGATGTCTAACTGCAGAATGTACTAAATGTGCTATAAGTCAGTGATTTACACTTTAAAATGATGAATTTTATGTTAAGTGAGTTTTATCTCGATTATAAAAGAGATTTCAGGAGACTTTGGAAAATAAAAAGAGGGAGAAAAGAGAATCTGAGAGGTATAACTGACAAAATTGTAAGACATTTAAAATGTGAATCACAATGGTTTAATGTATCCATTGTGAAAAGATTCTTCCTATTTAATTCACATATCCATCATGTCAGATATTATATGTATGTGTTTGTGTGTGTGTATGTGTGTGTAAGCTCTACTCCCTTAGTAAATCTCAAATATATAATAATTAGTGTTATCAACTAGATAGTGACCTCAAATTTTTTTTTTTTGAGAACTTTCAAATAAATCTACTAAGAACACAAGGAAATTGAACACTTTACCCATTAAATACTTACTGAGTACAATGATAACCTCGAACTTCAGGCTTTGGCTGGTGTTTCTTTAGGTGCTTGCTGAGTCCAGAGCCCCTGTGGAAAGACTTTCCACAAACTGAGCAGAGGTACTTGGACTCACCTATAAAAAATAAAAAACACATCATAAAACCAACAATCAAGTGCTCTTCCAACAGAACAATTTATATCCTACTTTGGAAGTTATTTTATCAAGGGGACACAAAAGCTACTACATTTGGCAGTCATCTACTCAGAAGAATAACAAACAAGGTCAAAATCTCTATTTCCTCTCAACTACAGTACTAGCAAGGTTTCTACTACACAAAGAACGTTATGCGCTTACATAATCATCTGGACTGTACTAAAATAGAGTTGAACACAAGTTCTAGAGCTGCTATACCCTTCAATAGCCATTTCCACATAACTACTTTAAGCACTGGAAAATAATTATGTATGGACTAAAAATTCTAATAAAATTATAAGGCTTACACCATGTTGACAGTTGCATCTGCCTATTACTTTACTTTTTTTAAAAAAAAGTTTATTTATTTATTTGAGAGAGAATTATAGAGAGAGAGAGGGAGAGGCAGAGGGAGAAGCAGACTCCCCACTGAGCAGGGAACCCGATGCAGGACTTGATCCCAGGACCCTGAGGATCATGACCTGAGCCAAAGGCAGATGCTTGAGCTACCCAGGTGCCCCATCAACTTTTTAAAAGCATGACCATTTCTTTAAGTGCCTGGATCTAAATTATGCATAAATTTTTAAAAAGATTTATTTACTTGACAGAAAGAGAGAGATCACAAGTAGGCAGAGAGGCAGACGGGGGTGTGTGGGGGGGGAGCAGGCTCCCCGGTGAGCAGAGCGCCATATGCGGGGCTCGATCCTAGGACCCCAAGCTCATGACCTGAGCTGAAGGCAGAGGCTTAACCCACTGAGCCACCCAGGTGCCCCTAAATTATGCATGATTTAATACTCAGTACACTTTTCTCTATACTGAGGAAAACAATGAATATTTTTATACCAGTAAGATAGCTCTAAAACTAGATTTAAGAAAACCTTTTAGCCTTACTTTCATTAATAAAAAACTGCATACATATAGCCATTAGTATACTGATATAATTTCTAAAATAATTACAGCATAATCAATGTAATAGTAACTTAAGAGTATATAATGTGTAACTGTCAATTATTTGTCAATACAAATTTCTCATTACCTGTGTGAATACTCATATGTTCTTGAAGACTCCGTTTGGTAACAAATGACTTAACACACAGTTCACACTGGAACTGCTTTTGTGATTGATGGAGACTCTGGTGTAATTTTAGACCATGCTTATAGATGAAAGTCTTTCCACAGACCTGAGACAGCACAGGTGTTTAAACCGGTAAAACAGAAAGGAGAAGTCAGGGCTGTTTCTGAAGAACGAGGACAGAGAAAGTGTATACCATTTTAAAGAAAAAAACTTACGAACAAAACGACAAACTGAAAGTTGAAACCAATGTCAAGGATATTAGCAGACTGATCATCTTCTGACTCAGTACTTAACAAATACCGCTACTTTTCTTACATCCAGGTGCTCCCTGGAGGAGCTCAAAGCAGTACAAAAGACCTTCACACTATCCTTTTGAGACTAGTAAACAGTATACTTTACCTATTAAAAGAGACATGAGAGCTTAATCGAGAAAATATACTAATTTTTTGCTACACCAACTAGAACAGTGCTTCTCAAACTCTGTGATGAAGAATGAGGTTTTTTTTTTTCTTTTCTTCAATCCATTTGTTAAATATGATAAAAATGTCACAGTAATGTCAATTTCTATGACAATTTCTAGATGTCTACTCTCAATTTCTATACTTATCTTCCATGGACCACACATTTTGAGTAGTTAGTTCTACATGAAAAAACCAGAGGCCCAGTTAATACTTACTTTCAAGTCTATGAATAACATGATGCTTAGGACATGGCTTCTAAAGAAATGAGGGGGCGGGGGAGTAGGACAGTGAGTGACAGTATACATAAAAACATGTGTTGATAACTACTAAAGCTGGATAAAGGGTACATGAAGGTCTATTCTATCCTAATAAAAAGCTAAAAAAAGAGAGAGAGAGAATCATTAAAAATTTCATTGGGGAAAAAAACAGGTCATGCTTATATGCAAGGCTATAGGGCCTACTAGAAAATTTTCACTGTTCCAAATAGCCCTAAACTGGCTAATCACAGGATTCTTTACTTAGAAGTTTTATTTTGGCATTTAATAGTCTCAGTCCTCAGCCCTAAAAAGCACATAGCTTAGGCAGGATTTTTGCTAAGGAGATTTGTTTAAACCATGGGTTCCTTTCCAGTCCAGACTGGTCCTGTTGAAGGTTAAAGGGATGAATGGGATGATGAATTGGTTATTCTCACCCAGTACATCCTCTGAATCCTTGTAAGTTGCATGAATATCCTAGTAGATTAATTTCAAGTTACAACAAATTAAATAGCAAATGAAAGAACACAATTGGGAAACACCCTTAATCCAGGCAACTGAAAAAGTCCTAAAATTCTCTGTGACATTTTACAGGAATGAGGGTGACTCCAGAATAAGTCAGTATCATCATCAGTTAAGTGCAAATCTTCTTTATATAATAAATTAAACTTCATGGCCTTACCTGGCATGCATGTGGCTTTACACCTGTATGCTTTAACATGTGTATTCGAAGAGAATATAATTTAGGTAATGTCCTTCCACATATGGAACATATAAATTCTCGTTTGGTTCTCCCCTTCTCAGACGATGTTCCCGATGTCTCATTAGATGTAGAATTGGAAGAGGATGAAGTGGGTGCATCTTTTCTGGTATGTCGAATAAGATGTGCTCGCAAGGAAGCACTATACTGAAACTGTTTTTTACACAACTAAAAAAAAAAAGTAAATTCCATCTAAATGTAATTCTGTAACAAATGTTAAACTTGACTGTAACAAATGTAAAACTTGTTAAAATTATACAAATCAATAAAAATCATACCCTATATAAAAAACAATATGCTAAGTATAAGATACAAAGATAAAAGGGGTTAAGACCTAGCCCCTACTCTGGAGAGGTTTATAATCTAACCACAGAGGGAGTCAAGGAAGCAATAAAGAAACGCATCAATGAGGAGACCAAGTTTGTCTAGAAGGAATGGTAGGACACAGAGAGAGTACTTAGTACTCATGTGATTACTAAGTATTCATATGGAGGAAAACTAGGGGTTAGAGAAAGGAGAAAGATAAAACTAATGATTCTTAAAATTCTTTTGGTCTACTATTTTTCTGCCACTTTTTTTTTTTTTTAACTCTTTCATGATGTTTACTCTAAGCAACATGAATAATGGATGAGGACTTTCTTCCTTCACCCTTCCACTCTCTACACCTATGCAGATGCTTCTTGTTATCTTACTTTTTTGATATAGTGATGTTGCAGTTTTGACCAGTTTTCGTGTTCACATTTTTTCAATGATGCAGTTATTATTACAGCTAAGTCATACAGTACACTATGATTCTCTTTCTTTTCTTTTTGTTTTGCTTATTTCTCTTTATATTTTCTGCTAATTCATCATCAAACCCTTCCCTCAGTTAATCTACTAAGAGAAGACTGAAAGATATCACCCTAAGAAAGAGATCTCTGTCAAGGCATTTTGTCCTGTTCCTACCTGGACTTGGTTGTTTCCTATGCTTGGACTCTGTAGAACTGGACCCCTTGTTTCCTGGATTCCCAGGTCTTGCTCATTTTATTTATTTATTTATTTATTTATTTTGGTCTTGCTCATTTTAATGGAACACCTCTACCAATAAGCTTCCTGAGAAAGGGAGTCTGGGAGGTAAAACTTTTGACCCCTTGTCTAAAAATGTTCTTATTCTACCATCACAAATAACTGATAATCTGGCTATTGATTTTAAGGCGGAAACCACTTCCCTTTAGAATTTTAAAGACATTGTGCCTTTCTTTGTCTTGTAGTTTCCATTGTTGCTGCTGAAAAGCCTGAAGTCATTCTGACCTTTATCCTTTCTACAGGTCTTTTTTCTTGTTTCATTATTTATAGATTTTTTCTTTATCTCTTGATTTGAAGATTCTGTAATTTATCTTGACATACATTTACTTTTATCCATGGTTGTGGGAATTCAACATGCCCTTTTTCCCAAGGAAACTTAAGTTCTGATATTTTTCCTTACTGCACCAATGATTTCCTTCTCCCCATCTTCTGTTTGTTATTATTTGGATATTAGACATCCTACATCAATTGTCTAAATTTAAATTGTCTAAATTTACTCTCATTTTCTAGCTTGTTTTTTGCATCATTTTCTGAGACATTTAGTCTATTTCCCAATTTTTCTGAGGCTTTTATATTTGTGGATCCCTCAAAGTTGCTCTTTTTTCTTGAAATATTTTTCTTGAAATATTTTTTTAAAAGATTCTGTTTATTTATTTTAAAGATTTATTTAACAGAGTGAGAGAGAGAGATCACAAGTAGGCAGAGAGGCAGGCATAGAGAGAGGGGGAAGCAGGCTTCCCGCTGAGCAGAGAGCCCGATGTGGGGCTTGATCCCAAAACCCTGGGATCATGACCTGAGTGGAAGGCAGAGCCTTAACCCACTGAGCCACCCAGGCATCCCTTTCTTGAAATATTTATTATAAGTCTGATAATGCCTGACATCCACTCACACTTCAAAATGTTAAAAAACTGATTAGAATTTCTGTGTAAGTCGGGTGGGTGTGGGGGAAGCTGTCAACCACAGGCTTTACTCAGCACTACCCTCCAGGTCCTTTGTTATTGGGCTTCAGATTTCTCATCTCTGAGAAACCTGCTTGTGGGTTAAGAATCTGGCTGCTAATATTCTGGGACTTGAGTAGGTTAAGAGAACTTGAAAAATTTCAACATTCAGTAAGTACAGTTTTCTTTTCCTTTGTTTTGGGTATGGTGCCCTCAGAGCAGTCATGGTTTTATCTCTTCCAGAAAGTAGAAGACAGATCTTTGGCTGAGAGAGCAATGGTGATTTAACTGCTTCTTAAAAACTTTCTAACAACCAGACTCACTTCCACTTTCAAAGTAGCTATTAACACTACTTCCTAAGGCATTTGGTACTTCTATAATATAATTTGGACAGATTCTTAGTTTTCCCCACTGAAAGCCTGGGAATGAGACCTTTCAAATCTGCTATATTAATTATTCCCTCTATTTATCAGGGGCCAGAATGCAGTTGTTAAGGTTTCCTCTTCTGTTCTCTTTACCCTTCTATGGGCTTATATTTTTAAATTTTTAAAGTTTATTTTTTAAGTAATCTCTACCCTCAGTGTGGGGCTCGAACCCATGACCCTCTGAGATCAAGAGTCACATGCAGTACTGAGAATGCCAGGTGCCCCTAAGCTTATAATTTTTTAAATGATAATTTCAGTCTTGTCTTACTAGGGTAGTATTAGGCAGAAGTAAAGACACATCACTGTTTTTTGTGGGTTTTTTTCACAGAGGGGGGAAGTAGGGAGGAATCAAAGAAATGACATAAAAATCAGAAGATGACTCTTACATAGCAATATAAAGGAGACAGTGTTCTGAGTGTCTCTCAGTGTTTACTGAGAGAATACAAGTAGTAGAATAACAATGAATCAGTGAACTGCATTCTGTCTATCATGAAGTTAGAGCCATCTTCAATTAGCTTTCCAATTACTTACCGGACATTTGTAATCTCTAGCTCTTTCATGTTTCAGTGTGTGCATTATAAGGGCATATCGTCTCTGAAAAACCATTCCACATTCCCCACATTTATGGGATACTGCTTCTTCAGTATTCTCTTTAGTATCCCTTTTTGGCTGTTTCATCTTTTTCCCTCTTTGAACTAATTTCTGGGCTACCTAATTAAGAGACAGAAAACACAATCTGAGTAAATATACTCATTTTTTAAAAAGATTTTATTTATTTACTTGAGGGGGAGAGAGAGCACACACACATGCAAGCAAGAGACAGAGCACGAGCAGGGGAAAGGGTCAGAGGGAGAAGCAGAGTCCCTGCTGAGCAGGAAGCCTGAGGCAGGACTCAATCCCAGGATGCCAGGTGCATAACCTGAGCCGGAGGCAGACGCTTAACCAAATGAGCCACCCAGGCATCCCAACTCATTTTAATTTTTAAGGTCATGAATCATATTATAATATTTCAAATTAATATTATCTTATTAATATTGGTATTTATATTGGTAATAATCTTGGTATTGCTTTCCTACACCTACTGCCCTTCCTTCCAAAGAAATTTCATGGCAGGTTTTAAGTTTGTGAACAGAATCTTTTGACTTAAAGCTAAAACCACAAAGGTCACTTCTTCATTATACCTGCTGAACTGCTGACTTCGGAATGGCCTTCCGTTTTTGCAGCTTTTTCTCCATTCCTTTGTGTAGTCGGATATACCCCCCTTCATTAACAGAACGCTGCCGAAGCCTGCTTCTATAAGTTTCATCATCAGGGCCCAGGTCTGTCTTTGTTGTCAGTGCGATTAGATTTTCCTGCTCTTTTAAAGACTGGCCAAGGTTCTGCATTGGTTCTGGAATGTCTTCAGCAGAGATATCTTCAGTTGACGTCTCATTTTCCATACTATTGTTTTCTGGAGAGCTACTGATTACATTCTCTTTTGAAAGTTTGGGATGAATATTAGAAACTGTGCTATCTTCTCTGCTGTTTAAAGTTTCTAGTTCTGTGTCATCATTTTTTGTTGCTAAATCCACAGACTCCTTTTCAGGATGGGAACCAGTTATACAGCCTGCTGGTGACAGAGTGGCTTGAGCCTCTGAAGAAACCTGGCGTTCAGGGTGTTGTCCTGGCTCTCCACTCTGCTCAGCTTCAGGCAATTCTCCATTCACCAACAGTACAATTTCACAATCCCCAAGTTCAGTAGATAATGTGGTTCCCTCGCTGCTAGCCACAGGAGGTGCAGTATTTCCATTCTGTTCTGGTAAGTCCTGGGTAGATGCAACCGTTTGGACCTCACCCTTCTTATACACTGTTAGTTGCTTCTCTTCCATTAGTTTATGTACACTTTCACAGATTTCTAAAACTTCGGACATGAAAAGATGGCGTGCCAAGATGGCTACATCAGCCATGCTACAGAAGTCAAAACTTAGCACAGAAGTATAGGCAAATTCCAATAAAGGAAGGAAGCTTGCCTTACAAAAACCTACATGGAACAAAAAAAAGGGGGGGTACAAAAAAGTTAAATAACTACTAAAACACTTTAGAAAAACAATTAATACATGATTATGACAATATAAAATAAAATACAAAGGCAAAAAGGCAAATATGACCATTTATTCTGCAATTAAACACTCTGGACTTGTTTTGTGTTCTGGTTGTTTAATAAGCCTTGACTAACTCACTTCTATGAGCCGAGTCTCTCAATACCTAAAATAGAAAATAATATCAGACTTACTACCTCAAAGAGTTGTTGTAAGGCAGTCATTTTCAAACTGTACTCCTTAGAACCCCGGGGGTTCCTCAAATTCCCCTCAAGAAACAGCTGCTGGAGAATGGAGGGTAAAAAAAGAGAGGGAGGCAGGTGAGTAGGCAGGGTTCAACCAACCTGTCCCCTAACCTCACTTCTGTAAGTATAATTGTATATTTTAATAATAGAAGTCCATATAAAAATATGATCGTGAACAAAGGGCTGTACTACTGAAAATTTAAGAACAAGATCTAACATAGGGGTCCGCAAAATTTTCCTGTAAAGAATCAGATTAATCATTACTGCAGGCCATAAGGTGTCTGTTTTAACTACTCAACTCTGCCACTGTAGCTGAAAAGAGTGGCCAAAGATATTACACACACAAATGAGCATGGCTGTATTCCAATATAACTTTATTTACAAAAAGGAAGGGAAGGGAGTCTTTCCCCTTTGGGCTACAGTTTGCCTATTCCTGGTCTAAGGAAGGAAATAATTACCACACATAGGAGTTATGACATTCTTATTTTATGTGAGAAAATAAAAGCAGTTTATTTGTAAGTTCTCAATATTTCACTTTCAAAAGCCATTAATATTCATGATTCAAATATCGGAAGATAAAAGAGTGATAAGTCCAACTCCATCTCCACAATCAGTATGATTAAGAATCTGTACAGCTTTCAGAACTTCTTTATACAGTTAAGCAAATAATCTTATTCCCCCTTCTTACAGTTGGTAGCATATTACATACACTGTCCTATGCCTTGCTTTTCTGGTATCATAGTTCATCTTAGAGATCTTTTACCGAAGTAAAGAGGGAAGCAACCTTTTAAAAACTCACACTTGCTCTATTTTTCAGTTTTTGACTCAAGGTACACAAAATGTAGTCCATAATGGTGGACAAAGAAGGGAAGCCTTAAACTGTGAGGTATATTAATAGTCCCGTTGCAAACTGAAGGCACTACACATGGACACCATCATTGCGGCTAATTCAGTCATCTTAGGTAAGTTGGTAATTAAATAGGCTGAAGCCATGTTACTTTTGCTACAAATTATAAGACCAAGTTAAATAAGCTTGAGGTAAGTGTTTCTTTCAAAAAAACAAACAAAAACCACAAACAGAATAACATTTTGGACTTCTACTTAGCAGATTTTTAATTTAAGTTTGAAGTCATAAGTAAAAATTTCCCACAAAAGAATTAACACTGTTCCAAGTAACATTTTAAATATCTAAAACAATTTTTCCAAAGGCACAGTC
Organism: Taxidea taxus jeffersonii; assembly: GCA_003697995.1. NCBI lineage: Eukaryota > Metazoa > Chordata > Mammalia > Carnivora > Mustelidae > Taxidea > Taxidea taxus. Next base: position 17,436 of record ML103874.1, read on the forward strand.
ATGTTCACTGTACAACACAAAAACCCACAAAAGTTTTAAAAAATCATTCATAATTCTGCTAAGAGAGAAATGGCAGATAATTTCAGTATTTTTTTACCCCAGCCTTTTCACATACACATATATAGATTCCGTAAACATTTTAATCAAAATGGACAACTTTGCAAAAAAAAAAAGTTCCAGAGATCCATTACACAACAAAGTGAACAGAGTAAATACTTAAGTCATTAAGAGGATAAATTTTATAATGTGTGTTTAGCAAAATTAAAAACTAAAAAAAGAAAAAAAATGGACAAAACAGCTGGTTATAGATAGTGTTAGAGAACATCATAAAAAAGATGTGATCTCCAGCTGACCTGTAACCTGGACTCTGAGGCAAAGGCTCCTCACCCCCTCCCCATCCTTGGAATGGGGGTGCCATTTGCCTTTCCTGTTCCCTGAGGCTGCTCTAAGGACATAACTGTGAGACAGTGATGTGGTACTGAAAACATCTATACTCATGTGACTGGACCCAGTTAAGGCATCTTTCTAATCTTTTAAGTTTGGTTTTGGGGAGGTTCAGAGATCCACTCATCTTGCTGCCGCCCAAGACAAGCCTCATATATAAGTGCCCTTTGCTTGTTAAAACTGCCACCTACCAGCTTGGGATGGCCTGTTTCTTTGGTACAGGGGCCAATTTCAGATTATACCAGGGAAGCTCATGGGAGGGTTATGAACCAATAGAGAGAAAAATTATGACAGGGATGGACTTCCACATCCAGCAATATGGCCAACTAAGGTACCTTAATTTGACCCACTTACTTTAAAAAAAGTGAGAGAGAAATATTTTAAAGCATTATTTTAAATATACTTGGTACCCCAGCACTGAGTGAAGGAAGTAAGAAATCCTTCCTGATTAGTCATGACCACAAACCAAGCTTAATTTGGTGGGATTTTTTGTTGAATATATAGCAGTTTGATAGTCAAAAAATCCTCAGGCTCAGAATTTAAAGCAATCTCAGACTGGTAATGCCCTCAGCATTTTAAGAATCCAATGTTTTCTCTGTGGAAAACACCTTCAACCCAGAACTCAAAACATTTCCCACGAAGTTTTAAAGAATATGAATTCACTGTGCACAGATTAAAAAAAAAAATACACACACACACACAAGCAAGGCAACATGAATAAGAGCCAGCGGAAACAAACAGCATGAATCAAATCCGCAAAGATTTTAAGTACTGCTGTAATCAAATATAGAAAGTTAAGAGTGGCATATCACCAGTAAAGAGCAAAAGGTCATAAAAAGCAGCGCCCTAAAAGAGACATCTGAAAAAGAAGTAAATGGAAAAGAGGGGTGCCTGGCCGGCTCGGTCAGTAGAGTATATGACTCTTAATCTCAGGTTTGTGAGTTCAAAGCCCCATGTTGGGCACAGAACTTACTTAAATAAAATTAAAAATTTAAAAAAAGAATGGAGAAGAGACTGGAATAAAAACTCAATAAATGAATTTAACATCAAATGAAACGCAGCTAAATAATGGGTCAATTAAAATTTTCCAGGATAATCTACACAGAGATAAATACAGAAGAGAAATTAAAGGTCACAGAATATAAAGAAAGAAATGTCTATCTAATTGGAATTTCAAAAGGTAGAAGAGAGAAAATGAGGCAGAAACAAGTTTTGAAGGCATACTGGCTGAGACTTTTTCTCAACTGATTAAGGATAATCTCAATTTCTGGGTTCAGGAAGTGCAACCATTTCTATGCAGGACAGTTGAAAGTCAAAGATCCTCATGCTGGATTAAGAACAAAATCCAGAAATATGATGTTTAAAGAGAAATGTAAAACATAAAGATACAAAAAGGTTGAAAATAAAAGATGGAAGACACGCTAGGGAAATAGTAATGAAAATACTGTTCACGTATATAAAAAATATTTACTAATGCAGTCAAAATAGAAAAATAAAAACTGTTTATAATAGCAGCCAACATTAGATTGTAGAGGTAAAAATCACCAACAAAGATAAAGAGGATCACTACCTAATAATAAAAGGATATTTTATCCTAAATCAGTAACTCGAAACTTATATGCATCTAACATGGCCTCAAGATACACAAAACAGAAACTGAAGAAATTCAGTAATAGACAAATGAATCACATTAATTAATATTCTAAAGCACCTCTGTCAATAACTGATAGATCAAGCACACAAAATAATCAGTAAAAAATTAATAAGCCACAATATACTGAATGTTGGTCCCAAATGAAAAGACTCACATTTTATTCAAGTAAAATGAAGCTTATAAAAATAGACCACATGTACAAATCTGCAGTATTAAAGGGAAACTTACAGCCTTGATGCTTAAACCAGAAAGTTTGGAAGGCTGGGAGCTAATGGGTAAAAAGCATTACACTTAACAGTCAAAAAAAAAAGAGTAACAGGGCCCCTGGCTGGCTTAGTCAGCAGAGCATGTGACTCTTGATCTCATGGTTCTAAGTCTAAGTTTTACTTTAAAAAATAAAGACAGTAGGGACGCCTGGGTGGCTCAGTTGGTTAAGCAGCTGCCTTCGGCTCAGGTCATGATCCTAGCTTCCTGGGATGGAGTCCCACATCGGGCTCCTTGCTCGGCAGGGAGCCTGCTTCTTCCTCTGCCTCTGCCTGCCTCTCTGTCTGCCTGTGCTCACGCTCTAACTAATAAATAAATAAAATCTTAAAAAAAAAAAAAATAAAGACAGTAACACTCAAATACAGTAAAAGGAAGATTAATGAAGGGAAATCAGTAAAAGAAAATAAAAGCTGTTCCTTTATTTTTTTAAACAATTTTCTGTTTTTTTTTTAAAGGATTTTATTTACTTATTTTAGAGTGAGAAGGAGCACATGCAAGCAGGTAAGGGGCAAAAGGGGACAGAGAGAGACAAGCAAACTCTGAACTGAGCATGGAGTCCAACGTGGGGCTTGCTCTCATGACCTTGAGATCATGACCTGATCCAAAATCAAGAGGCCACTGCTTAACTGACTGAGCCACCCAGGTGACCCAACAGCTGTTCTCTGAACAGTGTGTCAAGAAGAATTAGTCAAAACTTGGTAAGAGGCAAAAAAAGATTATCAGGTATTAAGAGCAGTGTTGAAGATGCACCACTGATTGAATGCTATTGAGTAGACTATTTTACAACTCTGTAAAAATTAACTTACAGAAAAATGAGAAAAATGCAAATGAGGGGATGGCTCAATAGGCTGAACGTTCAGCTTTTGGTTTTGATCAGGTCATTATCTCAGGGTTGTGAGACTGAGTCCTGCATTAGGCTCCAAGCTTAGCAGGGAATCTGGTTGAGATTCTCCATCTCCTTTCTCCCTCTGTCCCACCTCCCCCAACTTATTCGCCCTCGCTCTCTCTCAAAATAAATAAATCTTAAAGAAAGAAAGAAAGCTTGACTAACTCTCTAACCATTAAATATGCCAGATAAGTAGTTAAAAATCTTCCCTCCAACTCCTGTATAAGCCCAGGCAATTTTAGCCACCATTCTATCAAACATTCAAGAAAAAAATAATTCTAATCCACAGTATATTTCAGTGTATCTAAAAATTGGAGGGAGCATACATTTTATAAGACTAGACCAACCCAGAGTACCTCGGTGGCTCAGTCGTTGGGCATCTGCCTTCAGTTCCAGTCATGATCTCAGGGTGCTGGGATCGAGTCTCGAATTGGGCTCCCTGCATGGCAGGAAGTCTGCTTCTCCCTCTGACCCTCCCCGCTCTTATGCTCTCTTGTTCACTCTCTCTCAAATAAAATAATTAAAATCTTAAAAAAAAAAAAAGACTAGAGCAACTCAGATATCAAAACATGAAACTGTGAAAAAGAAAAATTACTCATGAATATACGTGCAAATGTCCTAGACAACATTAGCAAACCAAACAGCAATTTATACAAAAGCTGGTAATAATATGACCGAACTGGATTTATTTCAAGAACAAAAAAACTGGCTTAACAGAAAATCATGTAATTTCCTACATTAACAGAAGGGTAAGAATATAGGTAGTTTCAATAAATACAGAAAAAATACGTGGTAAGTCAGTACTGCTGGAGGAGGTCATCAAAAACATTTGACTTCCAGCTGACCTTTAAGCTGGACTCAAACAAGTGGAGGATCCCACCACTCCCCTGTTTCTAAAATGTCACTTGCCTTCTCTGCTCCCAGAAGTTGCCCCAAAAATACATCTTTGAGATAGAAACTTGGTATTAAGGCCCTCTGGACTGGGTACCTGACTGAGCCCACTTAAGGCTTCCCGAGTACATGACTGAACACTGTTAAGGCCTCTATATAAACTTTTAAGATTCTGGCACAGAGATCTAGTCATCCTGCAGCTGCCCCAGACAATCCTCATAAGTACTGGCTCCCTGTGCAGATTATACCTGGAAACCTCCTCAGAGAATTACAAACCAGCACCCATTTTAGAGGGAATATCCTTAATGTTAAAACGGTAAAGGGTTATCTATTTAAAACATTTACCAAGTTATATACTTCATGGTAAAAAAGCACATTCTTTTTTTTTTTTTAAGATTTTTAAAAATATTTTTAAATTTTTTTATTTTTTAAAGATTTTATTTATTTATTTGACAGACAGAGATCACAAGTAGGCAGAGAGAGAGAGAGAAGGAAGCAGGCTCCTTGCTAAGCAGAGAGCCTGATGTGGGGCTTGATCCCAGGACCCTGAGACCATGACCTGAGCCAAAGGCAGAGGCTTTAACCCACTGGGCCACCCAGGTGCCCCAAACCCCCTATCATTTCTATTCAACTGGTTTTTTGAGGTCCTGGACAGCACTTTAAAGCAAGAAAAAAGATTTCAAAATACAAAAACTGGAAAGGTGGAAACACAACCAACACTATTAGCAGATAATTTTTTTTCTTTATATGGAAAATTTCAAAGAATCTATAGTTAAATGACTGAATGACTAAGAGAATTTAGCAGTATTACTATATACAAAATATACACCCAAAATAAATCTGAAATTGTACAATTTTAAGAAAAAAATACTATAGTTTCAAAACATATAAAGTATCTTGGAGTAATCCTACAAAAGGTGTTTGAGATTGTTATGGTCAACTCTCTAAAACTTCATTAATTCAATGTAATCTCTACCAAAATACACTAATCGGTGTCTAAATTGACAAGCTGCTTTTAGTTTTTATGGAGCAAAGGGTTATAAAACGAAGACCCACCTGAATAATAAATGTGGGAGACTCCCCTTACCATTATAAAAGTAAGGTAATTAAGACCAAGTGAAAATAGTGTATGGAAAGACAACCGATATACTAGAAGAAAGCCTAGAATCAGCACAAAACTTGTGGGACTGTTTTGTTGAGAATCTGAATGGTGGGCTACAAGGACGATGGCATCTTCACTAGAGGGCTCTGAGAGAAGTGATGATTAAAACAGGAAAAAAATGAAATCAAACACCTATTTCACACCAACAAAAACTGCAAACAGATTAAAACTTAAATATGAAAGAAAAACTAAGAAAATTTAAGAAGAAAATCTATGAACATGTCTTTATGACAGTACAGAAAATTTTTTTACAAGCATAAACAAATAAAGGAAAACACAAATTAATTCAACTACATTAACTGGATAATTTAAAAAGATGTACATTTTATCTTTTTATACTGTGCATGTTTTATATTCCTTACCTAATATTAAATGAAATAAAAACCATCTACTTTGCCTATTGAATTACATTATATTTGCTGCACAATATATAAAAATAAGCATATAGGATGAAAATAAATGAGGTATTTCATTGGAATTTTAGGATGCTGTATTGCAGTTAATTGGGGCAAACACTTCACTCGCTAAGCTACTGAGAAACTGAAAAAGAACATTCATATACCTCCCTTCCTGCTTAAGATGCATAAAAGACAGGTAAAAAAAAATCCCAAAGCTAACTTATATCAAAAGACTACATCTGTGATGAGTTTTATTATTCAGATGGCCCAGTATAAGACATATTTTCTCCTAAGTCATCATACCCAAGAAAAGAAAATATCGCTAATCTAAAATGTAATGCAATTCTATGCTCCATGAAAATCTTTGCTCACCATTGTATCCCCAGAGCCCAGGCTGGTTCCTCACACACAGCAGATGCTTAATAAGTACTTTTTAAAATAATTAAACAGTTATGGCAAGGAAAAAATACACATTATTTGTTTTCCCAGAATAAGTGATTTTTAAAAGTATAAGGTAGGGGTGCCTGGCTGGCTCTGTGGGTAGAGCATGCAACCCTTGATCTTGGGGTCATGAGTTTGAGCTCCATACTGGGTGTGAAGTCTACTTTAAAAAAAAATATATATATATATATATATGTACATATGTATATATATATATATGGTAGAAAAGGATCAGTGGATAACTAAAGTTAAGTATTTATATACCTGGATAAAGTCACTTTTTTGTTTCAGAAAAGGAAAATAATATTTCACACAGTGATGTCAGTAATTCAGTAATCAAGAGTTACAGTAAGTTAATATTGTGAAAAAATGTATAAATAAGGTTACCTATTTTAATTCTTCCTAAATTTTCATTTGTTGACTCCTAAGCCAATATATAAGTTCTAGTGAGCCAAAAGAAAGTCAAATTATTCATTTACAATAACAATAAAAGCAAAGAAAAAAGCCACACCTAGAATTTTGATTAGTGTATATTAACAGTTTGATTATTCAAACTCATGAATTCTAATAATCTTTAAAAATGAGAAACAACAGACCTACAAAGGTGCTCTATTATTACATGTTCCACAACATAAGATACAGAAAGTCAATTTTTTTAAGTCAATTTTTAAATAACATATTCACTTAGTGTAATGTAACACTGATGCAGTTATGGATTTCTCTCAAACTGTTTTTAGCTATGTATATCACAGACATTTTTCTACTGCTACATTTGTCTCACCAAAGAGGTAGTGATAGAAAATGACAGCCTTTTCTATAACCCTACCTTGGAAACTTTGCTCAAAGGAAGGACTTTTTCATTTCAGCTTAGCGTACTACTATAGGTGGGCTTCTCCCACTGCAGCATAAATCCCAAGTTTCTAAGACAGACAGACAGACACACACACACATACACACCCTTCTTCCAGTAGGTACTTATAAACAAAAGCAAGAGTATTAGAAAATTCTTACCAGAAAGATCCACCACTGCCTCATGACTGGAAACAGCTCCTTTCTCAATAAAAAGATCTCGAAAATATTCACTATTAGCTGACAAAACAGATTTATGAGCTTTGTACTCTTCTCCCTCAATTAACAAAGTAACATCACAGAACTGGTTGGAGAGTCTCTGTTCGTTGAGCTGTTTTAAGACAGCCTGACAATGTTTTGGAGAAGAACGTTTCACCACTCCTTTGGTGTCAACCTATCAAAATAAGTTTAAGACCAAGAGTTGTATTATGTATCATTTGTATCTCTACCTTTAACAGAATTTAAAACATGACACGTTATTCACTTTTAAAGACATCATTAATTAATATGAAGAAAACAGCGAGATGTTCTTTATTATCTATATATTTAAATAAAAATTAAATATTTATTCTCTATATATTCAAATATCTATACATTTAAAAAATAATTATTTATATATTTAAATAGGTCATTCTCACTATTTTCTGCTGTGTTCATTCTACTTGACCCAGTGAAACCTGCATCTCACTTCTTGCTGCATCTTCTTACCAGTCAGAAACTTCATGATGTATAAAGTAATGCAGGTAAAAAATAAAGGCCTAGCCAGTTTAATTTTACCTTGTTTCACGACCTAGAGACTGCTTCCAGAAATGTATTCTGTCTACCTGTACCAATATACCATTTAAAAAGACAGGAAGAATGATTAACAAACCAAGGAACTTCTGAAGAGAAGAAACAACAGGAATATTTATGATTAATGAAAAAGCAGTATTAGCATACTTTTAGTGTATGTAACAAGAGAATGCATTACCTGAGACATTAAGTGCATTACTTAAATTTCCAACCTCAGTACCAACAGTCAAGCCATTTCAGTACTTTAAGAAAAAAATTTACCAAGACTATAAATACTAATATATTAGTTACAGATGTTAAAGGTGGATGGAAATTTCCACTTACAAATACAAGTTCATGTTTCGATACTGGCTTCTTTTTTGCAGGCTTGGAGGCTGTAGTTGGAGGTGAAGTAAAATTGCTCAGATCATCTTCTGATTCATTACTTTCTTCTCCAGATTCAAGATCTAGTCCCAATTCTTCCAACATTTCTGAAGTATCTGATATTGGACGGGAGCGATCTAGTTTCTCCTGGCATTTGCTACACTGTTTAATGTAATCTTTCACTTGCTTTAATATACCTATAATAAATATAAAAATTAAAAAGTCAAATTTAATGCTGTTCTCATTTGAAAATTGAAGATTATTTATTGTCGGTTAATCTATGTGTACTGATATATGTTTGAGTGCATACGTCCAGACACACACATGTCCCATAAAGTATGTAAAAGTGATTTCTTTAGAACATAAAGTACATTTTTTCACAGATGTAAGGTTATAAATGATGGTTTGTTTCCACGCTTATTTTTGTTCATTCCTAGTTATTCACTTCCCCACCATATTAGATGATTACATAACAGTGCCCATTTCCATGTACAACTCATTCATGCTAAAGAAACTACATGAAAATGCCAATATAACCTTCATGAACAGTTATATAATGTGGTTACCTCTCCACCCTACTAACATCAGGCTTGACCATGCAATTTGCTTTGGTCAATGGAATATGAATAAATATATTGTGTGCCACGTCTCAGAAGCCTTAAAAGGCACGGTTTCCCTCCAGTGCTCTGATCTTTGTCCCTCTCTCAAATGACGGCATGTTCCAGACAGATGCCATCCTTTAGAGCCTGAATTGACAGAGCCTGAAAAAGAAAGGTGGAGTCAACTGCAACCTGAACTACAACCACAACTGGCAATGAAAGTATAAAATCAATCTCATTTTTGAAAGCTATGAGATTTTAGGGCTGTATGAAAAAACAGCATAAACAATCTAACAAAAGTTAGATTGTAAACAAACCACTCACAAAACCTTATTCTGAATTTCAACTTCTAGCTTAGCATGTTGGGGTTGAGGTAAGGAGCAGGGAGGAACACAACTTGTAAAACAAGACCAATTAATTTTCATCCTACAAATGAGAAAATGAAGCCCTAGGAGGTTAAGAAACTTGTCCAAAGTTAATTGCTAAACTAAATTGCACAACTGGGCCTCCAAAATCCATATGATTTTCAGTATATTATGCTAACTTACACAGGAAGACATCTGTCCATCACTATGACAGAAAATTCTCTTCCTCACACTCCCCAAGTAAAATGTAAATGAAAGGCTCATTAATAAGCTAAAATGATATAGACAGTGAATAACCAAAAAGAATTTCAAGATGTTAAATTATACCATGGTTCCTTGCACTCTCAACCTTCAGATAACATTCAAGCAATATTTTTCAAATTGTATTACATCCCAGGGCACCTGGATGGCTCAGTCGGTTAAGTGGCTGCCTTGGGTCAGGTCATGATCTCAGCATGCTGGGATCGAGCCCCGTATTGGGCCCCCTACTTGGCAGGGAGTCTGCTTCTCCCTCTTGCTCCCCCTGCTTATGACAGCTCAATCTCTCTGTCAAATAAATAAATAAAATCTTAAAAAAATTGTGTTATGTCCCATACTTACTTAAAAATATACACTGGACTAATAAATTCAGAAAATTATACTCTCATTTTACATGCACATAATAGGTATTATCATATTCAAGCCTCTGAGAGTTCTATAGTGAAGAAATATGTTTAACAAGAATTTGCCAAATTTATTTGTTTATAAACTCCCTTACCCCCACCCAAAACATAACAGGAAATAATGGGTTAGGGTTAAATAAAACTTCCATAAAAAATGAATTTGCATGTGCATATTTAGAAGACAATATATATTCTAAAGTCTGAAAATGCTAAAGTCAATAAAAAGTCTATACCAGTATGAGGTATGTATTGAGCAGATTAAAAAAAAATGATGAAAAGGCTGGAGGGATATGTACATATTTTACATACAATTAAGAGTAAACAGGGGCACCTGGGTGGCTCAGTGGGTTAATGCCTCTGCCTTTGGCTCAGGTCATGATCCCAGGGTCCTGGGATTGAGCCCCGTATCGGGCTCTCTGCTCAGCAGGGAGCCTGCTTCCTCCTCTCTCTCTGCCTGCCTCTCTGCCTACTTGTGATCTCTGTCTGTCAAATAAATAAATAAAATCTTTAAAAAAAAAAAAAAAGAGTAAATGGAGAGGTACCTGGCTCGCCCAGTCGGTAAAGCATGTGACTCCTTATCTCAGGGTTGTGGGTTCAAGCCCCACGTTTGGCGTAGAGCTTACTTAAAATAAAAAGAAAAAAACATGTTCATTCTCTTTGTTAAAAAAAAAAAGTAAATGGACTGGGGTGATGAAAAATTTCTGAAGATGTGGTGATGGTCACACAACAATGCGAATGTACTTAATGCCACTGAATTGTACACTTAAAATGGTAAATTTTATATTACGTATATTTTACCACAATAAAAAAAAAGTAAATGAGAACAAACTTCCAATTACAAATAAGTCACAGGGATGAAAAATACACCATAAAGGATATAGTCAATAATATGGTAATAAATTTCTATGGTGATACACGGCACCTAAACTGACTGTGGTGAGCACTTCATAACACATGTAATCGTTGAATCCCTATGTTGTACAACTGAAACTAATACGATATTGTATGTCTACAATATTTCAATAAAAATAAATGTGTATAAGAATAGAAGAAGGGCACCTGGGTGGCCCAGTGCGTTAACCCTCTGCCTTCGGCTCAGGTCATAATATCAGGGTCCTAGGATCGAGCCCCGCATGGGGCTCTCTGCTCAGCAAGGAGCCTGCTCCCCCCCTCCCCGTGCCTGCTGCTCTGCCTATTTATGATCTCTCTGTCAAATAAATAAAATATTTAAAAAAAAAAGAATAGAAGACATGTAAGAGAATATACCTATTTTTAAAGATTTTATTCATTTGTGTGAGAGAGAAAGAGATACTGCATGCACCCATGTACAGGCCATGGGGCTGAGGGGGAGGAAAAGGGACAAGCAGACTCAGCATTGAGCAAGAAGCCTGATGTAGGGCTCAATCCCAAAACCTTGAGCTTGCGACATGAGCAAAATCAAGAGTTGGAAACTTAACCGACTGAGCCACCTAAGCTCCCTGAGAATAAGTATTTCGAAGTAAAAAACAAAAACGTGGAAATTTCCATGTTCACAATAAACAAAGAAGGCATTTTCCCCTAATTAATTTTGGCTGTATTTCCAAACATTTTATGATTCTACACAGTTCAATATATTCTGCATACAGCACAAGTCTGATTACACTATAAACTGGTTGAGCTCAAATGGTATTGGAGAAACTACATATGAAGCATTTGAAAAGGATGAAAATAATAAAAACTGCAGGAAAAAATTATTAATGTATGATAGTCTAACAATTGTCTCGAAAGGGACCCGATATGTTTCAAATCCTTTCATCTGAGTGTTAATGTTTTGTTGGGATCATCTTAAATTTAGCTTTACAGATTCAGAAACCTGACCTCTTTAGTTAATTCAGAACTGATTAAGCTGAAAGACTGACTCAGGTTAACCACTAAAAGGCATTAATGTATAAATGTGTTAATTTACTACATTACTGCAAAGGGTTGAAACTACTTATGCAGCAAAATCTAAATCCACTAACTAGCTCTGTGACCATGGCCAAGTTGCTAAACCTCTCTATGCCTTTGTGTCATCAGCTGTAAAATGGGTTAACAATAAGGTGCTGCTGTGATTGTTAATATTTATAAAGCTCTTTGAACAGTATATGACACATAGTTACTACATAAGTATTTGTTAAATACAGTAATAATCACTGATCAATCTCTATAGTACTCAAAAACAAAACAAAACCCCAAAAACAAAAAACAAAAACCCACATAAAACACCAAGTTACCAGTAAAATATTCTTCACTGAACACAGAATAAAAAACAACAACAACAACACACACACACACAAGAAAACCAAAAAACAAAGATGAAAGACCTTAGGGGGTAGTTGTCTAATAAAACAACTTGAGAAACAGTTTCTTTAGAGCACGTTTCTCAGCCTCAGCAGTGTTGGCATTTTGGGCCAAGATCATTCTTGTTGGGAGTGGAGAAGGGTGCAAAGGTCTGTGCTGTCCGTTCTTACTGTAGAAAATTTTAGGAGCATTCCTGACCTCTCCTCAACTACATGTCAACAGCAACACCTCAACCACCACCATCACCACCAGTTATGACAACCAAAATTGTCTCCAGATACAGCCAGACATCCCCTGAGAGGCAAAATCGTCCCTGGGTTGAGAACCAGTGCTTTAGAGATCTGTTTGCCAAATTGAACAATCTGCTCCTGTCAGCTATTCAAGAACCTCCTTTCCTGTCAGTTTTGGATACAATGACCACCCCCAGTTCAGGGGCTCCCACTTCTAGCTCCATGCATTTTAGTTCTTCCTTCTTTGTTTTCTTCAAAGAGGTTACAATGGTTAGTTATACCTAATATTTACAAAGACCCAGTTTTTGGTGGGTTTTCTAGAGATTACATCCTCCTCTTCTAGACAAATAACAGTGGAATCAATTTATTCCATAGTTTAAACAAAAATAATGCTTTTGGAAGCATTTCACTGTAAATTCCCCATCCATCAGCATTTGACTGAGGCAAGGGAGAGAATCATTTATTTTGAAACTGCAGCACATAATTCAATACAGGATAAAATAAGAGGATGTGTGTGCAGGGCGGGGGGCACAAGAGTATTTATTAACACTTTACATCCCAAAATGTGCAAAAGTGTAAATGTTAGGCACTCTCCTTCTCTTTCTCTCAAGTTTTTCAACTACACTCAAAGGAGGGAAATTGCTACAAACCTGCCTGAGAATATACCTTACGACGGCAGTATTCCGAAAAAGCAAAATATATAATGAATCTCAGTAAACTGTCCTTGATACAACTTCTAGTGGAATGACTCTGGAATAGTTTTTTTTTGGCACCTACATTGATCAAATCTTAAGCTTTCGGATAAACAGATACAACTATGGCTTTGGAGTATGTATATCTTGAGTAGAAACAAGTAAACAACCCAAGTGTTCATGTATTAAATATCAAAATGAAGAGCTATTAAAAATTTTTTTTTAAATGAAAATCTAATAATGGGAGGCAAACTTCTCTGATGCTTATTATGAATTCTTTTTTTCTTTTTAAAAAGTAAACTATGCCCAATGTGTGGTCTGAACTCATGACCCTGAGATCAAGAGTCACATGCTCTATGGACTGAACCAGATAGGTCCCCCAAATTCTTAAAGGAAGAAATACTAAAATAATAAGTAATGAGATCATCAAATAATGAAAACTCATTACATGTTAACAAAATAGCATTTTATGAAAAATCACTATTTTCCAAAACAAAACAAAATTAGTAAGAAAAGGGGTACTACTTTACAGTTTTGAAAATCTTAATGTGTGGCTCAAAAGAAGACAGATCATCATATATGCTTCTGCATTCAATTTAATACCATTTATCATATGTCATGGAGCCTCTGGAAAACTCCACTGTATACCTGAGAGGCAATGAGTAAAAAAGGCAAATAATGCCTTAGAATTATCATTAAAATAATTGACTTTGTGGGTCCTCTAAAAGGATCTCAGGGCCTCCCTTGCCAGGGGTTTAGTACCATAAGTACTCTAAGAATAGCTATTCTAGTTGCTTAAGGGCTTTTAATTTTACAAATGTATACAAATAACAAATGTATCTCTTTCATTTTTCAATTAAACTTAAACATGGTCTCAGTTTTTTTTGTCTAAGACACTGCACACCAAAAACCAAACAATCCCCCCCGCCCCACCAAACTTCACTCACTATCATTCACAGATAATAAATTCAGGGAAGGACATTTTTTTTTTAAGATTTTATTTATTTATTTAAGAGAGAGAGAGTGGGTGATAGAGAACAAGCACCGGGAGCTGCAGAGGAAGAAGGAGAAGCAGGGAGCCAGATGCTGGACTCCATCCTAGGACCCCAAGATCATGACCTGAGGGAAAGGCAGATGCTTAATTGACTGAGCCACCCAGGGGTCCTGGGAAGGAAAATTATTAACACTAAACCCTTACAGCACCATATTAACAATGGTTAAGAGTGTGAAATTACAAAGGTAACTGTGTGACCTCTGACATATAACCTCCTGGTGCTTTTAGTTTTCTCACCTGTAAAATAGAGCTATAAATGTTTCCACCTTACAAGGTTTTATCAAGATTAAATGAGTGAAAAACAAATTAAGAGCTCAGAGCTACACCTGATGTAAAAATCTGATCAAGCTTGCTTTTAGCTGTAATTGTCATTTTTAATATGTCAAAGTATTTAAAAAATTTTTTTTTCAAGTGATTTCTACATCCAAGGTGGGGCTCGAACTTACCACCCAGAGATCAAGAATCAGATGCTTCTTGGACTGAACTAGTCAGGCACCCCAACATGTCATAAAGTATCAAATCTGAAACATTCGCTCAAGAAAACCAGGTCTGACCAAACCAGCCCTAACAAAATGCAGCAATTACTCCGTATTCACCCCACAAAAATTTTTCCTTTTAGAGGAATTTCATTCAAATATTGGTTTAAAATAGAAAATAAATGACGGGAAAGCATTTAAGAAGACAAGAGCTGGACCGTTTTTGAAAACACGAAAGAACTCTAAGGAACAAAAGGAAGGACCACCCATTAGTTCAACAGGCTTGACGACAAAGTTCATTAACCGAAATGAACTTCAGAATGTATTCAGTAGTCTAATCTCTATACTCACAGATAAGTAACCAAGACTTGTAACTTCTCCAGAGACATAAGGCGAGTGAGAGGCTGAATCCTTCCAGACAAAACCGCTTATCAGGGCCTGCAAAACTTTCACTAATTCCAACTGAACAGTGTCCACGTAAAGGAATGTAAATCAACTTTGTGGACAGTGAGAGAGGTAAAGACCCTTGCCCTCCTTCCCTAACCTGGCTCCCAAGGAGTCAAGATAACTTTAGTGCAGTTATTTCCTGACTATTACAAACACTGTAACCGTATTTTTTCTGGGTATACATAGTGCCTCAGAGTTTCCAAAGAGCTTTTCACAGTATCAGAGAGAAGGACATGAAAACATTCAGAATGAAGGGTATTTGTTATTCTTTACACAGAATCCTTGCCCCATAATCGAAGTTGGAAGATGGCTGTTCCCATACAGTCCTTTCAGATCACCTCTGCGCACAACTGCCTTACTGCTTATTTACGCCGCAGCAGCACAATTTGAGGAATACGCGCAGGCAGGTCCAGAGAACCTCAAAACCGCAGGCCAAAACCCGGCGGAAACGGCTGGAGCAAGCAGCCCTGGCGTGGGGCGGACCGTCCCTCCCCCAGACCATCAGCACAGCAGGGTTTTAGGAGGCGCAACACGCCGCTCCGCACCGCCGCCGACCCCGCGGTCCAGAAGCGTCCCGGGAGGGCGGGAACCACCGCCTCCGGCGCAACCTAAGGAGGCGGGCCCGCAGGAGCCCGCACCGCCCGGCCCGGCCCCCGGGGAAGCCCCTTCGCCCCACCCCGGGCCAGGGCCCGCCCCCAGCTTCCCAGGCCTCCTTCCTGTGGGAAGTGCGGCTCCTTTCGCGTCCCCCACCCTCTCGGCTCCGCCTGGCAGCCGCTCCGCCGGCGAGCGCAGGTTGGCCCGGCGAGGGGCGTCTGGGACCCTCAAACTCGCTCGTGCACGAACAGGCCCGCCTCTGCCAGCGGGCCTTGCCTGGGCAACAAGCCGCCACCCGCCCCCTCGCCACGGGCGAGGTCCTACCTCGCCACCAGTAAGTCTTGGACAAGTCGTGCCAGGTCTGATGCCGGGTGTGGTGAGTGCCGCCCGGGCCCAGGTGCGCCGCCTCGATGAGCCCCCGGCGCCTCTCCGGCTGCAGCACCACCTCCAGCTCCGCGAAGGTCTTGCGGTGTCGCTGCCGCCGCTGGTAGTACAAAGTCCCACCGCGCACCACATAGCAGGCAGCTGCCTTGCGGATTTTACGCTTGACATTGCCCTCGGTGCCCGGCGCATACGGCTCACGCTCGTTTGTCAGGTAGCGAAGAATGGCCCGGTAGCTTTCCTCGCTTGACATCGCTGACGGCGGCTCCCTGAGGGCGCCTGTCAGTGGTGGGGGAGGAAGACAGCGCACTAGCTCCGGGCGGATGCAACAGCGGCGGTGGCACTGTAGGGAGGAACGGCTGTATCAGTGGTGAGTGCTCTTCGACGGCGCCCGCAGCGCGAAGGGAGAACGGACGAATTGGTAACCAGGGGGAACTGCACTTCTCCAGCGCGCGGGATCCGCTGGCGACTGACAAAATGGCTGCTGCACCACCGGAAGTGACGTGATCAAGGGCAGTGGGTGAGGGGACTGAGTCCTGATTGGAGCGCACGGGCTTTCTGGCTTGAAGAAGCCGACCGAGTGACGTCAGGACTGCGGGCGGACATTTTGGAAGCGGGTAGGCCCTTCCTGGGAGACTAAAGTCGCTTCGAGCAGACATCTTAAGTCCTGGCAGTTTCCCCTTTTATTTTTCCCCTCTTTCCCATGCTCTGAGCGCGTGTAGAAGTTGGTGGGCTGTTCTTATCTTGCCCGAAGTACGTCGAAATGTAGAAGAGTCTGTTTTTGCCCCGCCTACCTTCTGAGATCCCCTGACAACATGAAACCATCAGATTTTGAGGCTTTTAGTAAAATATAAGCCTATGGACGCAAGACCAAAGACAGCTCCATTCACACGTAAAGGAATTATCAGTTAACGTTTAAAATCCAAGTCCCTCAATGATGGGACTTACTGTAATTTCTAAACTTAAACTGTTGGCTCCAGATCACGCATGGAATAGTCGGGATTTTTCTGGAATAATCGTACATAGGGGCAGTTTTGAAGGTAACGATGTTGGCAACGAGTGGGGAGGCATAGCTAGCACTCTTACAGCTTCATTTGCATATATTTTTACATAAATTTAGGGGGAAATTCTCGGTTTTACACCCAATACTTAGTGAATGCACAAAAGGCTGAGGTGACTTGAACTGCATCTTTCAGTGTGCATTGTGAGTTTTGTTTCATACTTGTAGCGGGTAGCCCAGAGTGATGGCAGCTGTCACCCCTCCATGTTGTTTAATCTGCAGCTCAGACAAGACCACAGGTCTATGACACCCTGTTTGACAAGGGGTCGGGTACTGACAGTGCTTTGCTGGCGCCTGTGAACTCCTGGCCAACCCCTCTTCCTCAGGCTGGAGTCTGCAGTCCTTGGGTGAGGCTCTTTTGTGGAGAGAGGTTAGGGGCAGACAACAGGTGAAGGCACTAGTCTCAAAATACAGGATGGCACCCAGTCTCTGTAGTACTTGTGGGTGGTGGTTGCAGGAATTAGCAGATGGCTTAGATACTTGAGGCAGCATCCTTGAATGACAGGCTGTAGATAAGGGAGCTCCCGGACGAAGACAGAATGAATAGACATGTAATTTATTTAGGGTCACTCAATCCACAGACAGAGACAGCTCTAGAAGGAAGAATTAGAAGATGGAGATGCGCGCTCCCCTCCTTGGGGTGGGTGACCCAGAGCAGATATTCAAATCAGTGCTTTAAGAACTGTGCTGGGTCAGCACCATCACTCTTCAGCTGTGAAATCGACCCCCTTTAAATTTAAAACTTTTAAATAAAAAAATTTAAGAAGTCGTATAAGTGAATAAAAAAACCTTAAATCCCCTTACACCCAATTCAGTTTTTGCCAAATAAAACCAAACCTGTAAAAGCATTGTGAAGCCCACCATACTTGGATTCGCCTCTGTGCCTTTGGGCCAATACGAAGAAAAAGGTTTTACAGGTGGTCTAATTGGTCTAAAAGCTAAACTTGCCGCCCTCCTAACAGTTATTCGGTGTTTATTTCTAGCTCCTGCTGGGCAACAGGCTACCCAGTAATCAAAGGTAATCAGGATTGGTAGTTTCATTGTAGTAAGATGTAAAGCAGTTCTTTAAAAGAACTTTTTTGTGTTCAAACTTTAGAACTCTGTAACTCTAAATTCAAGTTGGGTATTTTGATTGGCTAAGCTTTCCTTGTTAATAGCTAAATAATGATTTATTTTCCCCTGTAATTTCATAAAGAAAACACCACAATAAAAATGATCTTCTCCCCAAGCAAAAGCTTACGTTTCTAAACTAGAGCCAGTGTATCTTGCGTATTTTTTTTAGGATTGATTTTACACATATTTTTAGTATTCAAGTCCCCGAAAAGGACTATTTATCCCCAACACCTAGTACAATGCTTGAATTTAACATCACCTACACAGAACAATCATTAGTTCCATCACCTTGGATAGAATGTAGGTGTGTGTGGACGGGATGGGGTGTATGTGATTTTTACCTTCACCTAAGTATTCTATGTGTAAAACCACGTCTCAAAGGAGGATGTGGCTTATTCACTGTATAGTATTAACTTGGCGGCATGAAACACAAGATGATCTACCTTATGTGAAGTGGAAGCCTAGTCTTGTTTTTGAAGATTTTCTATTTGAGAGACAGAGAGTGCATGCAAACAGCAAACAGGGAGAGGCAGAAACAGGCTCCCAGCTGAGTAGGGATCCCAATGCAGGGCTCAATCCCTCGAGCTGCAGGTACCCCAGAGCAAGCCTACTTTTTAAAAAAAAAAGATCTTTATTTATTTATTTGACAGAAAGAAATCACAAGTAGGCAGAGGCAGGCAGAGAGGGAGAAGCAGGCTCCCCGCTGAGCAGGGAGCCCGATGTGGGACTCAATCCCAGGACCCTGAGATCATGACAGGAGCCCAAGGCAGCGGCTTAACCCACTGAGCCACCCAGGCACCCCTTTTTTTCTTTAAGATTTGTCAGAGCACAAGCAGAGGGAGAAGCAGGCTCCCCGCTGAGCAAGGAGACCGACCTGGGACTCCATCCCAGAACCCTGGGATCACAACGAACCAAAGGCAGAGACTGAACCAACTGAGCCACCCAGGCATCCCAATTTTTTTTTTTTCAAGATTTTATTTATTTGACAGAGATCGCGAGTAGGCAGAAAGGCAGGTAGAGAGAGGAAGGGAAGCAGGCTCCCTGCTGAGCAGAGATGCAGAGAGCCTGATGGAGGGCTCCATCCAAGGACCCTGGGATCATGACCAGGCCAAAGGCAGAGGCTTTTTTTTTTTTTTTTAAGGTTTTTTATTTATTTATTTGACAGACAGAGATCACAAGTAGGCAGAGAGGCAGAGAGAGAAAGGAGGAAGCAGGCTGTCCGAAGAGCAGAGAGCCCGATGTGGGGCTCGATCCCAGGACCCTGGGATCATGATCCGAGCCGAAGGCAGTGGCTTTAACCCGCTGAGCCACCTGGGCGGTCCTGCAGGTCTATTCTTAACACAAATCATTACTCTTCCTTATCACATTTTACACACAAGTATTTCTTAAACACCAGGCTACCATTTTTCTTTTTGCAATTTTAACTACGGTTCTAATTCCCAGCTCAACAAACTATCTTGGAAATTTGTAAGTCTATTCTATTCATATGCTAATGCAGTTGTACTCTTCATTTAAGCTAATTTTCTGGAAGCAAGAGATTAATAGTACAGTTAGAGTTTTAACCACTTCTAACTCAGCTATCAACTAATGGTAAGAAATGAAATACCAGTGAACAAAAGGCAAGCCCAATACAAAATGTGTATACCATGGAAAGGCGTACTCAATAAGAAAATAATTAAAAAGATTAGTTCGGCTATTACATGTAGGCCCAATACATTGTGTTTTCAGAGTTAAAAAACCACCACAATATAGTTTTGGTCAGATGTTTATTTAAAAATCTGATCCACCAACTTAGCGTTTTCCACCAACTCGGGGTGCAGAAACCTTCACAGGTTTCACAATCTTTTGCTTAGGTGCTGCCTTCGTGGGAGCCTGTAAAAAAATAACATGTTATGAGGCATTATTCCATGCAACTCTTTTTTTAATATTTTACTTATTTGACAGAGGGAGAGAGATCACAAGCAGACAGAGAGGTGGGGGTGGGGGGAAAGCAGGCTCCCTGCTGAGCACAAAGCCAGATGAGGGGCTGGATTCCAAGACCCTGGGATCATGACCTGAGCCTCACCCACTGAGCTACCCAGGCGCCCTCCATGCCTTTTTAAAATCACCTTTCTCATGTCCAGATTCTCTATGTATTCTAGGTTTCCCTTATTATTTAACTACATTCCTAATATTCTTAAGAGTCACCCTCCTCCTTCAAGCAGAGAGTCTCAATTATATGGTTTCGCTTACTTGGGGAGCATAAGGAATAACACAGAAGACACAGGGAGGCAGAAGTGAGGTGGGGGGAATAAACCATGAGACACTGTGGACTCTGAGAAACTGAGGGTTTTGGAGGGGAGGGGAGGGGGGTGGGGGTTGGCTGAGCCTGGTGGTGGGTATTATGGAGGGCACATTACTTCATGGAGCACTGAATAAAAAAAAAGTCACCCTCCTGAGAAGTTGAAAGTCCACTTCTATATATGTAAATGGAAAAAAAAAAAAAAGATATCATCACATATTGGAGGGGTTAAGTGAGGAGATATAAGTGTGTGGGACCTTGAATTGTGTCCTCAGAACAGAAAAAGGACATTATTAGTCACCTGAGACCAATGGCTGTGAAAATTTTACTATGGTTATCTAAATTGATAACATTGAGAAAAGCTGGGCAAACCCTGTGCTATTACTGAAAACTTTAAAAACAAAAGCCACCTTTATTTTCCCCTTCCCCAATTTTTGTCTGGAAAAGGACCTCTGAAATCTCCCACCCAGAAACCAGTTATGGGGGCGCCTGGGTGGCGCAGTGTTGGTTAAAGCCTCTGCCTTTGGCTCAGGTCATGATCCCCGGGTCCTGGGATCGAGCCCCACATCTGGCTCTCTGCTCCTCGGGGAGCCTGCTTCCTCCTCTCTCTCTGCCTTCTTGTGATCTCTGTCAAATAAATAAATAAAATATTAAAAAAAAAAAAAAGCGGTTATGAACATCATTTTCGTTGAAGCCTTGGGCTGAATTCCTCAAAAACTTGAAGCTTTTATTAATCACAATTTGAATTAAAAATAAATTTTCCTGTTACTTATTTATTTATTTTTTAAAGTAATCTCTTTACCCAACATAGGGCTTGAGTTCACAATCCCAAGGCCAAGGGTCATATGCTACTGTGTGAGCCAGCCAGGGCCCCTCCTTTTATTTTAAATAAGAAATCCAAGACAACCTCACAATTACCTTAGCAGCAGCCATTGCTGTCTTTTTAGATGCTTGCTTAGCCTTTTTTGCTTCCTTGGCAGCCCTGTGGAGTTAAAAATAGCTTAAGGTAGTGTGTTTTACTCCATAAGAGTACAGTTTATTAACAAGGGGCTATACAGTGTTTTGGGAAAGAATTACCATATTCCTTCCCCATCTGCAATTATTTGTAGGATAAATCCAAAGAGTTTGTCAATAAATGTCATTAACCACCAAGTCAGCTTAACAGAGATTAGCAATTGTGCAATAGCTTTAATTGCATAAAAAAGTTTAACAAGTCATTAAGTATATACTATATTATAAACTTCTGCATTATAAAACTTCAATATTTATGACTGACAATTTCTATATAGATGGAAGTATCAAAACACAAAATAACATAAAATTAGATTCCTATGTCTATAAATCTGAACATAACCTATAATCCATCCCAGCAGCTGAAATCCTCATAATGAAGGCTTCCTCACCTGATGGCCTGTTCTCGTTGTGCCTTCCTAACTTCAGGTTTCTGATTTCTCTTGGCCATTATGTCAGCAAGAGATGCACCAGTGATGGCCCTCTGGAATTTGACTGCACGGCGGGTTCTTTTCTTTTGAATTTCTTCCTACAAAACAAAAAAATGGGAGTGTACTTATGAACCTTGCTTTATGAACATGGGGGAAACAAAATCTTAAGATTTGTCTTTATTTGTCTTAGTGAGCTTGGGCTACTACAACAAAATACCAGACTGAGCACATGATAAACAACATTTTTTTTTTTTTTTTTAAATAAGAGCACTATTCCCATTCCTGAGGGCAGAGCATCCCAAAGATCTCACCTCTTAGTATCATCACTCTGGGAGTTAGATTTCACCATATGAATTTTAAGGGTATACATTCAAAGCATAGCAATATTCAACAAAAATAATTCATGCAATCATTTGAAAAGAAATATATAAAGAATATATGTAAAATACTACAATAGGCAGATAAACTTTCCAATTATAATTAGTTAAATAATCTCTCACAAATGCTGATCATTTTTTACTACTTTAAAAAGACAAAAGTCAAACTCTGATGAAGGTAACTGGATGGTACTTCAAAAGTTATTTTTTTAAAAAAGATTTATTTAATTGGGAGAAAGAGGGGGGAGCACGTGTGTGCCAGTGGAGAGGGGCAGAAGGGGAGGGATAAAGAATCTGAAGCACAGTCTGCACTTGGAGCCCAGTCGGGCTCATTTCCACAACCATGAGACCATGACCTGAGCAGGAAGCAGGAGTCAAGACGATTTATCGACTGAGCCACCCAGGTGAGCCACTTCAAAAGTGATTTCAGTAAGACTGTTTATGGTAAACAATTTACTTCTGGAAAAAAAAGAAACTATCAAACCTCAACTCACCTATTTTATTTTTACCTGAAGTACTGTCACTGGAAGAAAGTCAACTAGAAAATGACTAATTACAAGAAACCTACCAAGTATTATGGAATGTCCAGGAATCAAGACAGTAAAATTCCAACTTTTGCTAATAAGTGATATGTAACATTAACCATTTTAAAGCATTTGTAGGTGTATAACTCAGTGGCATTAAATACAATCACAATGTTGTAACTACCACCGTCCATTTCTGTAACTTCTTTATCATTCCGAACTCTACATCCATTAAATAACCCTCTACCATTCCTCCTTTCCCCTGCCCACACTCTGGTAACCTCACTTTGTCTTTATGAATTTGCCACTACAGGTACTCCATGAAGGTGGAATCATATGATACTTGTTTTTCTGTATCTGGCTTATTTCATTTAGCATGTCTTAAAGGTAAATCCATACTGACTAGTTACCAGCTTTTTAAGGCTGAATAATACTCCATCGTATGTATGTAACATTTTGTTATCCATTCACCCACTTATAGGCCATTTCCATCTTTTGGCTATTGTGATTAACAGTGCTATGAACATTGGCATAGAAATTATCTGTATTAAGTTCCTCCTTAACAGTTTTCTTGGGTGTATTTCTAGAAGTGGGGTTACTGGATATAGTTCCATTTAACTTTTTGAGAAACTGAAATTATCTGCACAGTGCTCGTACCATCTCATTCAGCAATGCACAAAGGTTCTATTTTTCCCACATCCTCAGCAACACTGGTAATCCCCCCACTCCTTTACTGGATAAGGACTATCCTAATGGATCTGGTCAAATCTACTTTTAAGTTAGAAATGTTTCCTTCCTCTGAACTCCCACAATATCTATGCTGTCTTTCATCCAGGAGGTGTTCACTAAAATATCCCAAGCCTCCTGAATACTAACCCTACTGCCATGGCATTTTTTTTCCCTCAAAAATCTCCAACAAGCTAAAGAGCACTTCAAAATACATTCAGTCTTGAGAACGAACTAATATGCTAAAAGATTCCACTGATACCCATTAGGACTAATCCTATAAACATATTCAAAACCAAGTTACCATACTATTTAATTTCTACCCACTGGAACCCCTTAACTACCTCCACAGTGCCTTATAACTCAAGTGTGCATAATGTAATTTATCGGACTCTGCCAAGGGGATGCTTTCATATTTCAATTCGACATTCTTATGAGCCTATGATGTATAAGGAGATTTTTTTATCACTCATGCTTGATAGCGTTAAGGGCACTTTCCCAGACTGTCTCATTTACTAGAATTTCAGAGTAGCAACTGATGCTCAGTTTAAACTTCAGAGCCCCCAAGATCGAACCGCATTTCACTTACCGACTGTCCCTTTTTGTGCTTTCTTCTGTAGAGGACAGTCCAGTTTATCTGTCGAGGATTCCTCTTGGAAAGGAATGCAGACTCGCATTTTGCGTTAAGAAACTGGAAAACCTGTAGAAAGGAGTTCAAAGTAGTCACCTACTCAACTAAGCAACGCAGGAGGCTGAGCCTAGAACTCTCAATACTCTAGTTCTCTCCCCTCATTTGTCCCACAGAGCCCAACAGGCCTGGGTCACACAACTGGCAGGGAGCGGGGTGGCACCACCAAGGCTCTGAGGTTTGTCCTGTCTTACAGAGAAAGCGGGAAACCGAAGCTCACACCGCAGGAGAGGGCGGGGTATCAAATTCCAGGAGGCATCTAGCTCCGGTCCCTACTGGCATTAAGAGGATGTGGTCCCCCTAAATTAGCCACATACTTCGGTTGCCCATTTCCCGGACATCTGAGTTACCCAAACTCCTTATTTCCGACCTCGCACTAGATCAAACCTAAAGAATGGTTCACTTAGAGGTTAAGTGATCCTAACAACCATTGCCCACACGGTCCCGGAAACAAGCCTTTCAGGGACCGAGAACGACGCGGTAAATGAACATGCTCAGACCAAATTAGACCGGTCTCTCCTCTTAAAAAAGAGCACAAGCTGCGTTTGAGCGACGTTGCCTTTCACCTTCCCGTCGGTCCTGGCGTAGCGCCTGCCATGTCCGGGATAAATCTTGTACCCACTGAAACTGCATAGCTCGACCCTGTAACAAAAAGCGAAAGCCCATTACGGAGGGTGCCTACGGCAAGAAGAAGCCAACCCCAGAACGCGGAAGAGGAGCTCTGCCCAAGGATGGAAGCGGATTGGGGTCCCAAGCTCTTGCTCACTTCATAGCTGCAGCAGCCACCAAGAAGGAAAGATGGTGAAGAGAAAGAGAGGCTCATGGGAAGAAGCCTTATAAGGCAGTAGGGCAATCTCCTCCCCCAAGTCCCTTCGTTAACCCCGGCGCTCAGTGATGACGTTTATCACCGCCGCCTCTTTCCTCTGGAGGCCGAGCCGGTTCTTGGAGCGAGAGGAAGGTTGACGGTCACTTAGGCAGCTGGTGGTTGTTTTCTGAGTCATTCTCTCTCCCACGGCCAAGTGTCCTAGAGCCATCGTCCTGCTGCACGGAATGTGAACTCCATAGTTCAGTGATCTACAGACAATACCCACAGGTAAAACTTAAAGTCACATTTTGCCTTCCATGTTGGCCCATTTCCACATCCAACACAATTAAATTTTATCGTTTCACTTTTGGAAAATAGTAAGGACATCTAAACTGTCTCCCACGCCTTGCTAATCGAATTGTACACCACGGCGCCTTGCATTAATTATGATTAACATTCATTGAGTTCTCTTTCTGCTCCAGGAATTATGCCAAATAATTTACATTAGTTTATTCACGTTACAAAATCTCTATTAAGTAACCGCTGAAGCACTGCAAAATGACAGCTGCCTGTCTTGGAAAAGCTAGATTTCAACTTCTGCGTACGCATCACTGGGACTGGTGGGCGGTTGCACAGAGAAGCGCAAAGCTTTTGTCTGGAGGCCTGGAAAAGGGAGCTCGGGCCAAGCCCACTGGGAGGGCCAATGCTTCTATTGGTTGAGCCCTTAAGTGACGCTAGAAACTGGCGCGTTGGGAAGTGGCAAGAGACAATTCTTGAATTGTGTGTTGGGAGTATTTGACTAGGAAACCAAATATAAAGATTGATTAATGCTGCCTACATAAGCTGCTTACTTTAAAAAGGTAGTTGAAAAGGTTTGTAAAGTCCAGTAATGTGGCCGACTGATATTAAGAAAGCTGTAGAGTTATGTTGCACCAGTCTCAAGAATGAGTTAATGGACACCTGGCTGGTTCAGTCAGTGGAGCATGCGACTCTTGATCTTGGGATTGTGAGTTTGAACTACACCTTGGGTAAAAAATAAAATTTTAAAAATGAATTAATAGAGATCAGCATGGAATTGAAAAGCAAAGAGGAGGAATTTGACAGTCTGACCAGCTCTGACCAGCTTTTCAGAATACCTGGTATACTTGGAAGACATTCTCTAAATAGACTGTAAGCAGATGGATACCTCAGGCTTCCATGGCTTGATGAACTTAGTCAACTGACATTCATACAGTTCTCTTGGTTTTAAATCACTGCTGATTAATGTTTGATCAACTAAAGAAAAAGAAAGAGAGAGAGAGAAAGAGAGAGAGAAGAAAACCACCTGGCTTCTACAAGCTCCAAGCCCAGCTGGATATGAGTAGAGGATGGAGTCCAGATTTACAAGCAGGAATTGGTCCACAGAACCCCAGAATTTAT
Organism: Taxidea taxus jeffersonii; assembly: GCA_003697995.1. Lineage (NCBI taxonomy): Eukaryota > Metazoa > Chordata > Mammalia > Carnivora > Mustelidae > Taxidea > Taxidea taxus. Next base: position 43,834 of record ML103874.1, read on the forward strand.
AGTACCTTCCCAAGCATTTTAGAAAGATTTTATTTTACTGGTCTTCAAAATTCAGTTAGGCTGAGTAGCTCTGTGGAGGAAAAGCAGAAAACTAGATCTTAGGGATTTTAGTTCATTCTTTTACTCTTTCTTGGAGGGCATTCTTGGGTTGGCAACTCAGGGTTCTTTGTAACACATTGTGTTACATTAGATCATAAGACAGCTTCCAAAACCATCCATAAACTTTTGGTTACTTTATCCTTACATTCTCTTTTATTATTTTATTTTATTTTTTTAAAGATTTTATTTATTTATTTGACAGAAATGTCACAAGTAGGCAGAGAGGCAGGCAGAGAGGGGGGACAAAGGCTCCCCACTGAGCAGAGAGCCCAGTGTGGGGCTCTATCCTGGTGCAGGGCTCGATCCCGGGACCCTGAGATCATGGCCTGAGCCAAAGACAGAGGCTTAACCCACTGAGCCATCCAGGCGCCCCTTCTTTTATTTTTCTTATTTGGAGCCTAACACAGGCCTTGAACTTACAACCCTGAGATGAAGACCTGAGCTGAGACCAAGAGTTGGGCACTTAAGCAGTTGAGCCATTCAGGCACCCCATTACATTTCCTTATGGAGCAGAACTGAACCAAAGATGGCCTTCTTCTCAGCCTCTTATAGTTCCTGAGAAAAGATCATTCTTCTGTTCATTGCTTCTTCACCTCTTACATATACTTACTTACTGTATTAGTTTTCTGTGGTCACTGTAACAAGTTAACTACAAACTTGGTAGCTTAAAAGTTCAGAAATACATTCATTTGGTTCTGCAGGCCAGAAATCTAACATGAATAACACTGGGCTGAAATCAACATATCCTTGCTCCAGAGTCTGGAAGCTTAGGGGCAGAACATGTTCCTTGCTCTTCTGTTTCTACTCTGATAAACTGTCTTGAATTCCTATCCCATAGAAACTCTGAGATCATAAATGCTTATTGTTTTAAACCATTATGTTTGGGGATATTTGTTGACATAGCAATGGATAGTTAATAGAGGAGATAAGGAAATTGTGAAGATGGGAACTTAGTGAATAATGATATCATTTGTCTAAAGAATAGGTAAAAGAAAGGAGCATGTTTGTGGGGTAAAGGGTCAATTTTGCAAAGTCAGAGCTTAAGATGCCTATAGTACATTAAGGTGGAGCTGTCTTTTGGGAAGTTAAACAAGTTCAAAGGAGTGCTTGTAATATATTTTAGGAGTAATGGACATACAGGTGATAGAGTGGTGATATCACCTAATGTTACAGGCTGCCTTCTTTGGAAGCATTTCCTGAGACTGTGTTTAGGATGTAAGATGTTCATTAGGGATCAAGCCCTGTGAAAGGAGAGGGAGAAAGCAATATGTGGGAGAAGTTAAATAAATTACTGGCCCAACCAAACCTTAGTCAACCCCAGCGGGAGCTCTGGAACAATTATTGCCTGTCCAAGTATTCCATGTTTGGTGAAATAATCAGCCCTGTTTATACTCCCCCTTTGTCACCAGATGTGTGTTGTCCCAGAGAGATCATGACCCAAGTAAGGTGTTCTTAGTAGCTGAGCCAGATCCTACTGATAGGGGGGATGCCAGTGACAATGATCAATGTCCACTGTTTGACAGCAAGCCCTTGCTCGTAGAGGGATCTGGACATTGCATCTCTGTGTCTGCTACCCCCAGAAAGAGTGACTAGAGCGAATCAGCAAAAAAGAATCCAGAAATACATTATTGAAGGGATAGGGGAATGGAGGGAGAATCATCTGAAGAAAGCTGAGCAGATGAGGTCAAAGGAGTTAGTCCATGACAGTCACTTCAGAGAAGCCTATGGAAGTTTCAACAGTGCTAAAAGCCTCATAAAGTTCCAGTAAGACAGTAACAGGAATGTAAACATGAATGCCTTTGGAATCACTCAGCCCCATTTTTAGTGTTTCCCCCCATAGCATTCTCTTCACAGGTGTGGGAGGGATATACCTTTTTAGAATCTACCACCATAGTTCCTGGAAGGCTGGTCAATCCGAAGACTCTCGGGCATTGACTTAAGGGAAGGCTCTGAAAGGAATGCCTAGTAACTAGATTAGAAAATGAGTAGGTTATATGGCATTAGAAACTATGAAGCTTTCTTTAAAATTATGAAGCATTAATGGAGTGCATAGCTGGTTCAGTTGGTAGAACAGACAACTCTTGATCTTGGGATCATGGATTTGCCCCCCACGTTGGGTATAGAGATTACTTAAAAAATAAAATTATGAAGCATTATTAAAATTAAAAATTATGAAGTACACTTTAAAATCTAAATCTAATCAAGTCTTCATTTATCTAGCTACCAATTCTATGATATATAGGGGACAGGAACATGTGAAACAATTCCACAGTGATGCAACTGGCATCTGCAGGATGACTTAAATTCTTCAACAATATGTGAATTGAAAGGAAAAAGAGAAATTAGAGCCTATGGACAGGACTACCTACACAAATAATTTTCCAGTGAAAATGAAAGTGGGACCCCCTTTTTCAAATAGAAGGATACAGATATAAAATATTCAGCTATTTCCTTTCTTCAGTAATCTATCTCTTGATGTTTTATGCTGTTTTCTCATTTGCTATTTAATGTCATGCTCCCTCAGGCAAGGACATTCTCTAGGGTCGCGCAGCCCCTTACAGGTGCCCAGGGATCTGCCTTGTGACTTGATGCATGTACTGGAACACACAAGGCCCAGCCAGCTCTTTGGTTGCCCTTACTGTGAGGTCTGGACCAACATGTTATGCACCACCACCCAGGGCTGGAGTGTGAGGGAGGCACTGTCAAGCTGGCCATCTCCTTACACTGTATTCCTGGCCTAACTCACAGTGAACAGGCAATCCCCTGGGATGTGTTATGTACCTGGGTCCTGGATGGGGGTGGGCATCAAGCTGCTGTTGAATGAATGACCATTAGGCTTGCTTAAGGGAGTGTGGTGCTGGGAGTCAGTGTGAAAGTGAGGAAGCAGCAGGAAGTGGACCTGCCTGTGAGCTGGAGGCTCCAAGCCCCAGGCACATGCCCTATTATTCCCATTGTACTTACTTACAGAACACAAATTCAAAGATACATTTCCCATTGTACTTCACTTACAGAACACAAATTCAAAGATAACAATTATCGCTATCCAAGACAGCAAATGCAGGGCATTAAACCCCAAGTGTGGGATGCTCTTGAGTGTCAGGCCCCATTCAGTTGCATTGGTTGCACAACTTGAAGGTGGTTCTACCTATGGATTAAAATAAATTTTATTTTATTTATTTTTTTATTTATTGTTTTAAAAATTTTTATTCATTTATTTGAGAGAGAGAAAGAGAGAGTACAAGAGGGGATAGGGTCAGAAGGAGAAGCAGACTCCCTGCTGAGCAGGGAGCCGGATGTGGGGATCAATCCCTAGACTCTGGGATTATGACCTGAGCTGAAGGCAGCCACTCAACGGACTGAGCCACTCAGGCGCCCTGAGAAATTTTTAAAAAGTATTTTATTTATTTATTCATGAGAGGTGGGGGCGGGGTCAAATGGAGAAGCAGGCTCCCTGCTCCATCCCAGGATTCTGGGACCATGACCTGAGCTGAAGGCAGACACTTAACCAACTGAGCCACCCAGGTACCCAGATTTAAAGAAATTTAAGAACTTCTCCAACCAATTGCAATGTGTGGGTCTTATTTGAGGCCTGATTTGAACAAACATGCTGGACAGACCATGGGGGTAATTTGAATATTGATTTGGATTTTTGATGATATTAAAATGTACTGTTAGTCCTTTAGGTATTCTAATTTTACTGTGATCATGTTCAATTTTATTTTTTATTTTTCTTAGATTTTTTAAATTTTATTTATCTTATTTTTATATATTTATTTGACAGAGATCACAAGTAGTCAGAGAGGCAGAGAGAGAGATAGAGAGGAGGAAGCAGGCTTCCTGCAGAGCAAAGAGCCCGATGTGGGGCTCGATCCCAGGACCCTGGGATCATGACCCAAGCCGAAGGCAGAGGCTTTAGCCCACTGAGCCACCCAGGTGCCCCTCATGTTCAATTTTAAAAAGTGTTCTTATATTTCCAGATACATACTAAATATTTACAGATGAAACAGCATGATGGTTGGGATTTGTCTTAAAATGAAAGAGCAGGGGCACCTGGGTGGCTCAGTGGGTTAAGCCTCTGCCTTTGGCTCAGGTCATGATCTCAGGGTCTTGGAATCAAGCCCTGCATCGGGCTCTCTGTTCAGTGGGGAGCCTACTTCCCCCCTCTCTCTGCCTGCCTCTCTGCCTACTTATGATCTCTGGCAAATAAATAAAATCTTAAAAAAAGAAAAAAAAAGCAGCCAGTGGTAAGGGCATGGATGAAAAAATGACCAAGACTGGATAAGAGTTTAAGCTGGTATTGCGTAGGAGAGTCATTAAAATAGTTTCTACATTGTTATGTCCTCTTTTTTTCTTTTTAAAATTTTTTTTAAGATTTTATTTATTTATTTGTCAGAGAGAGTGAGCACAGGTAGACAGAGCGGCAGGCAGAGGCAGAGGGAGAAGCAGACTCCCCACCTAGCAAGGAGCCTGATGCCGGACTCTATCCCAGGACGCTGGGACCATGACCTGAGCCGAAGGCAGCCACTTATCCAACTGAGCCACCCAGGCCCCTGACTCTTTTAAATACTTTTTTTTTTTTTTTTAAAGATTTTATTTATTTATTTGTCAGAGAGAGAGCGAGCACAGGCAGACAGAGTGGCAGGCAGAGGCAGAGGGAGAAGCAGGCTCCCTGCCGAGCAAGGAGCCCGATGTGGGACTCGATCCCAGGACGCTGTGATCATGACCTGAGCCGAAGGCAGCTGCTTAACCAACTGAGCCACCCAGGCGTCCCTCTTTTAAATACTTTTATGTAATAAAAAGTTTCAAACAATTATAATGTGCTTTGGGATAGAAAGATTTAAGTCCCACAATTCAGTCCTGGAAAATAGGAAGGGTAAGCACCATTTGTATTATCCTGTAATTTAAAAAATCTTTTAAATTAAAAAATACAGGGGCACCTGGGTGGCTCAGTGGGTTAAGCCTCTGCCTTCGGCTCAGGTCATGATCTCAGGGTCCTGGGATCCAGCCCCGCATCGCATTGGGCTCTCTGCTCAGCAGAGGGCCTGCTTCCCTCTCTCTCTGCCTACTTGTGATCTCTCTCTGTGTCAAATAAATAAATAAAATCTTAAAAAAAAATAGGAAAAAAAATTAAAAAATACATTTAGGGGAGCCTGCTGGCTCAGTTGGAAGAGCCCATGACTTTTGATCTCAGGGTCATGACTTTGAGCCCCACATTGGGTATAGGGATTATGTAAATAAATACAACTTTAAAAATACAGGGGTGCCTGGTTGGTTCAGTCACTTAAGTGTCTGTCTTCAGCTTGAGTCATGATCCCAGGGTCCTGGGATCGAGCTCCACAATGGGTTCTCTGCTCAGCAGGGTGTCTGCTTCTCCCTCTCCCTATAGCTCTGCCTGCTTATGCTCTCTCTCTGTCAAATAAATAAATAAAATCTTAAAAACAAAACAAAACTTTAAAAATACAGGGGCGTCTGGGTGGTTCAGTCAGTTAAACATCTGACTCTTGGCTTCCACTTAGGTCATGATCTCAGAGTCATGGGATTAAGCCTCTTGTTGGGCTCCAAACTCAGTGGGAAGTCACCTGAGATTCTCTCCCTCTCTGTCTGTTCCTACCCCCACTCCTGTGCACCCTCTCTCTCAAAAGATAAATCTTGAAAAAAAAAAAAACTTAAATAATTTACACAAGAACAGCAGCTGTATTCATAATAAATACAGGAAAACATAGGAAACAATGTAGTGCCCCATCAGTAAGTGAACACATAAGCAAACTGTAATACATATTTATACAATGGACTACTACACAGAGATGTTGATTTACACATCAACATATGAGTACCAAAAACATTATGCTAAGTGGAAGTAGCCTTACCAAAAAAAATTCTTACTGTATGATTTTATATATATATTGAGTTCTACACTGTGCAAAACTAAATTTTGATGGGAAAAAAATCACAACAGTGGTTGCTTCCAGGTGAGAAGAGAAGGATTGAGTGGGAAGGTATACAAGCGAAGTTTCTGTGTAATGTTCTATATTTGTATAGGTTTCGGGTTAACTACATAGTTTGTCAAAACTCAGAGTATTAAGTGGTGCCTAAGTGGCTCAGTTGGTCTCAGGTCCTGATCTCAGGTTGATGGGATCAAGCCCTCCTGCTCCCTCCCCCTGGTAACCACCCCATTCAGTGCTGAGTCTGTTTGTCCCTCTCCCTCTGCTCTTCTCCCCTATTCAAATAAATAAATAAAATCTTTAAAAAAACCACAAAAACACAACACCTCAGGAAATATTCATTACGATTTGAGCATTTCATTGTATGTAGATTTTACTTTAAAGGAAAGGAAACTAGGTACATATTGAGTACTAAACACTGGCTTAAGTAAATAGGGGGAAGTGTACTAAAATGTCAAAAAACAAACTGGATGAAGGGATATATAAATGGATAAATGTGTTGTAAAACAAGCATCATAAAATGTTGATAAGAGAATCAAAGTAGTGAGTTTATGAGTGCTCACTATAGAATTCTTTAAAATTTTCTATATATTGGAAAATTTTCATAGTAAGATGTTGGAAAATAACTAAAGGGAGCCATCTTCAGGAAGAAACTGGTATTACCAATTGGCTCAAAAATGCAAGAGTAGCAAAGCATGGTGTTTGTATAGTTCAGTATGTATGTAGTAACTGCTTATTATTTTCATATATACTGTCTTTTTAAAAGATTTTATTTATTTATTTGATACAGAGAGAGAGAGCGAGAGAGGGAACACAAGCAGGGGGAATGAGAGAGGAAGAAGCAGGCCTCCGACTGAGCAGGGAGCAGGATGTGGGGCTCAATGAGGGATTCAATTCCAGGACCTTGGGATCATGACCTGAGCCCATGGCAGACGCTTAACAACTGAACCACTCAAGACCATTAATTCTGTTTGTTCTCACTCATATACTCAAGCTATTTTCTTTGGCTGGAAATCTTTCCTTCCTTCTACTGGCTAACTTCCTACTCAGATTTTAGTTCATCTAAAACAGAGGTCTTCAAATAGTAAATATTTTAGGCTTTGTGGTCTAATAGGCAAGATTGAGGACATTATATAGGTATATAATGAGAAAAAAATTTTCACAGTATTTTCTCTGATGATATTTAAATATAATCATGGTATTGAATATGAGGTTTTATAAAACAGGTCTACTAAAGAGAAAAATGAAATTTTTTTTAGGAGAGGTGGAGGATGGACATTTCTCTCTCTTTTTAAAAAATTTTATTTACTTGAGAGAGAGAAAGAGAGAGAGTGTGTATGAGTGGGAGGAAGGGCAGAGGGAGAGAGATAAGCTGACTCTCCACCCAGCAAGGAGCCCGATATGAGTGGGACTCAATCCCAGGACCCAGAGATCATGACCTGAGGTGAAGGTAGCCCCCCAAGTGCCCCTAGACATTTCTCCGAATTAGGGTTCAAAGTTTTTCCCTACCACCAAAATCAATTACTAGTGTTTGTTTGCTTATCCTGACCTGTAATGAAGTTTTACATATTTCTTCTTTGAAAAATATGTTTTCACCCAGATAAATACTGCTAAATATTGATATCAATCCATATGGTAATTGAGCATGTCAATCTTCCAGAAGGCAATTATAGAATTAGATTATTCTTTGGATATTTCCTTTTAGCATGATTAATAATTATTTCCAATTGAAAGTTAAATGAAAGCTCAATTGCACAGTTGAATCGGTCTTGAAATATGGAAATTTCCTCTGTATTTGCTTGGAGGTCTTTCAATACTGCTAAAAATGTAGTTTGAGCTTGAAAATATAACCATTGTATGACAAAACAAATTTGTATGAGAATGGAGATCTTGCTTTTTGTTTTAACTTGTAAAACTTAACTTGTTTTAACTTGTTATTTTTTGTCAAAAAGACTACCATAGAATAAGTTTTGCATCTAAGTGCTGTGTTGTCCTACAATTTTAGGTTGAGTTCATTAAGAAGCATCATTAAATGATCAAAATTAGCAAAATAGCAAAATGAATTTTTTTAAAAAGATTTTATTTATTTGATATATATAGAGAGAGTACACAAGCAGGGGGAGCAGCAGAGGTGGAGGGAGAAGCAGGCTCACCACTGAGCAGGGAGCCCAATGCAGGACTTGATCCCAGGAACACAGGATCATGACCTGAGCTCATGGCAGACACTTAACTGAAGGAGCCACTCAGGTGCCCACAAAATGAATTTTGAAGTCTTTCTGTCAGTGTTCCATAATAGTGGTTGGGGGGTGGTTCTTTTCATTTAGAACAATTTCAGTCTTCACCCTGAGCTTAAAAAAAAAAAATCCTATAGGGGTGCCTGGGTGGCTCATTCAATTGAGCATCCCACTCTTGATTTCAGCTCAGCTCATGATCTCAGGGTTGTGACACTGAGCCCTCCACTGGGTTCTGTGCTTAGCAGGGAGTCTGCTTGAGATTCTACCCCTTTCCGTCTGCAGCTCCCCCAGCTTGTACTCGCATGCTCTCTTTCAAAAGAATAAATAAATCTTTAAAAAAATCACAATAAAAAGTTATCAAATGCTGTGTGGTAGGGCAAGTCAGATATTCAGCTGCTAATTCTGACAAGAATTCATAGACTGACAGCAGATGAAGTTCATGAGAACAAATGTAGTTTACTGTTAGCACCACTGGTTCAATAACACATGGTAAATTCAAATGTTTTCCACAAAGTACCTGTTGACTGATAATACAATGATGATGTAACCATAGTAATTAACACCGTACCTTTTCACAAGTGTTTTATTAAGTCTGTTAAGCTGAGCCTTTTCCTACTTAAGTTGAAACACAGCATAGCTGATTTCACTTCAGGTATAATCAGTTAGTGTTTTCTCAACTTCTTTTTTTTTTTTTTTAAGATTTTATTTGTTTATTGACAGAGAGAGAGATCACAAGTAGACAGAGAGGCAGGCAGAAAGAGAGGGAGAAGCAGGCTCCCCGCTGAACAGAGAGCCCCATGCGACGCTTGATACCAGGACCCCGGGATCATGACCCTGGGATCATGACCTAAGCCAAAGGCAGAGGCTTAACCACTGACCCACCTCCAGGCACCTCAACTTCTTTACAAATAAATATTCTCACCTGTTTCATGCAGTCTATTCATAGAAGCTATTAATCTGTCATTTCAAACATTGACTTTCTGAACAAACAGGCACAAATAAGCTGTATCAGTAACACCTGTCCATTTTTAAAACCCATGGAAAACATTCAAAATAATTTTCCTTCACTAAATAATTTAAATTGACTCTCAGTGCTGCTCCCAGAGCTTTAACACCTAAAGCAGCTGTTGTTACTTAGAGGCTAATGGTCTTAGACCAGTTTATTTTCTCTGGATACATTTTTTTTAAGTTTTATTTATTTGACAGAGAGGGAGATCACAAGTAGGCAGAGAGGCAGGAAGGCAGAGAGAGAGGGAAGCAGGCTCCCTGCTGAGCAGAGAGCCCAATGCAGGACTTGATGCCAGGACCCTGAGATCATGCCCTGAGCCGGAAGGCAGAGGCTAAACCCACTGGCACCCTCTGGATACATTTGGTAAGTGACTGCAGTCAACCATCATTTAATTAACAGACCAAAAGTAATGACTTTCCTTGCTTGGCTAATAAATGAGCCACTTGAAAACTTTCTTTGGTAGCAGGCTTCCTTTCTTCTTCTTTTCTTTCTTTGAAGAAATTTTACTATGATGAGATATCTGTTAAATTTTTCTAACCTTTCTGATTGATTGCTGTGATTGGGGACTATTGTGATAGCTGGTTAGTCTGGTAAGGTAGACATATATTGTATTCTTTAAGCACAGATAATGGTTATGCATAATAAACATAATGCTTTGCAATCTAATTTTATAAAATAATCACATTTAACTGTATCTTGAAGACGGAATATTTTTTTAAAAAGATTTTATTTATTTGACAGAGATCACAAGTAGGCAGAGAGGCAGGCAGAGGGAGAGAGAGGGAGGAAGCAGGCTCCCCACTGAGCAGAGAGCCCGATTCGGGGCTCGATCCCAGGACCCTGAGATCATGACCTGAGCCGAAGGCAGAGGCTTAACCCACTGAGCCACCCAGGCGCCCTGAAGATGGAATATATTAAGTCTACTTTTTTCTTTTTTTGTTTTGCTTGATAGGTATATGTTGGTAATAAAAAAATAATAAAATGTCACAGTATGGTGATATGCATGGCACTTGAAATGGTGTCAAGTAAAAATATGTTTTGGTGATTTGTAGTATGTAGCAGCAGTCTGAAGTGATAAGAATGACACATATGGGCTCAATTATGAATACTCTGTTGTTCTGTAAATGCAGCCATAGACAATAGGTAAATAAGTATGGCTGTATTCCAAAAATATTTTATTTATGGGTACTGAAATTTGAATTGCATATAATTTTATGTGTCATAAAATGTTACTATTCTTTTGTTTTTTTCCAGCCACATAAAATGTAAAAGCTGTAATCAGCTGTGGACTATACAAAAGCAGGAGGTAGAGTAGATTCAGCTTATAGGGCATAGTTTCCCAACTGCCTGTGGAGAATAGCTACATAAAGTAGCCTTTTGAGTTTATTTTACTTGAAGGGATGAAAAGGAGTTTGTGATTTTTCTTCATAACATTCTCTGTTCTCTAGCTTTCTTTCTTTCTTTCTTTTAAATTTTGAGTAAGCTCCATGCCCAAGTGGGATTTGAACTCACAATCCTGACATTATGAGTCACATGCTCTACTGACTGATTCAGCCAGGCACCCGTTGGGAGTTTGTATTTTAGTTTAAAGAGATTGTTATTCGTATTCTTTCTGTATTATAGACTTTGTATTGTGGTTAAGTATGAAAATCCTAGTGATTTCAGAATTTTAAAAGTACAATTTCAGAAGAGAAAAAGCTGACACATATATTTGCATTTCTCAGCATATCAATATGCTTTATATATTTATGCTTGATATTATTCTTTCAACTGGAAAGGAAGAAAAAGTAAAAAAAAATTAAAGGGTATGAGATGGCCAAAAATAAGTCACAGGGAAATTTTCAAAGCATATATTTTTTTAAAGATTTTGTTTATTTATTTGACAGAGAGGGAGATCACAAATAGTCAGGCAAGCAGAGAGAGGGTGAAGCAGGCTCCCTGCTGAGCAGTGAGCCCGACTGTGGGGCTCGATCCCAGGACCCTGAGATCATGACCTGAGCTGAAGGCAGAGGCTTAACCCACTGAGCCACTCAGGCACCCCTCAAAGCATATTTTTTGAAAATATGTATAGTACATAATCATTTTTGTTTTAAAAAAATGTGAGAGGCAAGGATCTAGATATATTCCCACCAATAAGAGATTGAAAAGAAACACACCAACATGTTAACAGTGACTTCTCCCAGTAGAAGGATTATGGAAACTTTATTTTTTGCTTGCCTGCTTTCTAACATTTTTACAATAATATATTTTTAAGAATAAGCAGATACATGCTACATTATTTCAAAATAGAAAGTATATTTTGAAGGACAAAGAGAACATCTGGAGATATTTAGACTCCTTTGGATATTATTTTTTAAATTAAATTAGGTTTGAAAACTTGTGTTACATTCTGTGCACAAGCAACTTATAGCAAAGCTATTCTAATCCTTACTATAGATGGATCACTTATACCGGCTACAGTGTAATATGCCATTTATCACAGGCACATAATTCACCCATGCTCTGAATTTTCTTTCTCTTCAGAGAAGTCTATTCCAAATGGACCAAATTTTTCATATCTCTAAATGATGTCAATGGAGTCCCAAATGAGGTGGACCATCCTATATAATTACAGAATAAAAACTTCAGTATTGAGGAGCCTGGGTGACTCAGTCAGCTAAGCATCCAACTCCTGATCTCAGCTAAGGTCTTGATCTCAGCTAAAGTCTTGATCTCAGGGTTGTGAATTCAAGTCCCATGTTGGGCTCCATGCCTCCCCACCCCACCAAAAAGATTTCAATATTTAAAAGCAACTTGGAAGTTGATTATTCCTCTTCCCCTCCCCCACCCACTCACCCCTGTATTACAGGTTCTCCAGAGAAACAGAACTAACAGTATGTACACACATACATATAGGAAGAGATTTAATGTAAGGAATTGGCTCACATGATTCTGGAGGCTGCCAAGTTCAAAACTAGCTGGGTGGGCTGGCAGATTGGAAACCCAGCAAGGAGTTAATGTTGCAGTTAATTCCAAAGGCTGTCTGCCACAGAATTCCATGCTATTTGGCAGAGGTCAGTCTTTTGTTCTCTTCATATCTTCAGATGTTGGGACAAGGCCACCCCACATATGGAGGGCATTCTACTTTACTCGGAGTCTACCAATTTAAATGTAAATCCTACCCAAAAAATGCCTTCATAGAAACATCCAAAATAATGTTTGATTTCATATCTGGGTACTGTGGCTTAGCCAACTTGACATAAAATTAACCATCATACCCTCTCATTAAAAAAAAATGAATCAAAGGGCACCTGGGTGGCTCAGTTGGTTGGGGGAACAACTCTTGATTTTGGTTCAGGTCATGATCTCGGGATCGTGGGACTGAACCCTGCATGGAGCTCCCTATTGGGTTCCAGGTTCCACATTCAGTGGGGAGTCTGCTTGAGATTCTCTTTCTCCCTCTCCTTCTGCCCCCCACCCGCTCTTGTGCTCACTCTTTCTCAAATTAATTAATTTAAAAAAATAAAAAGTGAATCAAGTTGGGGGTGGGGAGTGAAACTACCACTCATAAGTGAACTTTTTGAGATTTAAGCAGTTCTCCAAGTACAAAGGAAAGAGAATTTCTTATTTACACATTCACTTAATTTTCAATTGGGAATATGATGAATCACTTTTATAGGTTTCATTGCCTTTTGGAAAAACTTCAAAAGACATGATGAATAAAATAAAAGTGTCAAGGATTCCTTTATTACTCTTTTAAACAAAAGATAACTTTTACACAGTTAATTAGGAAAAGGCACCTGAAAAATATCTCACAAAGGCTTTATTCTGGAAATTTATTTATACTTCCACCTTTTTCTTTTCCTCAGGTATTAGCTGATGTATTACACCAGGAAAAAATAAAAATTTTAGTATCTCATCTTGAGATGGCTAAGTCCTTTGTATTCATTATTTTGGCCCTTGCATTTATTTAGAATTAATTTTCTATTTATTGATAACTGATACCTGAAGACTGTTCTGTCCACCAAAGAAATCTTACTGCTTTAGAGAATGGCAAGCTAGCAGTTTATATCCAGTGGGCATGGTGGAAAAAGTCATTCACTGGTTCCCCATCCTGTTTTGTTTCCTCTATCTGGAAGAGCTTCCTATTTGTTCACCCCTAATCTGGACAGCGCCCAAATGGAACCTTTTTGTAATAATAAGGAAGAGCAACCAGCCTCTCTGTCCAAATATTATTGTAGAATTTTGTTATTGAAATTCTTTAACTTCAGTTCTAATGTTCTTTTTAAATTTCCAGACCACTTCAATAATCTAAAGAAATTGCAGCCTTTCTTCCAGACAGGTGGATAAACAAAACATAGGAAACTATTAGTGTATAACTTTTTGCACTGTTTGGATTTTGTTATCATGTGTATGTAATGCCTATCAAATAATAATAAATAATAATGAGGAGAGTTAGTGCTCATTTAGGATTTCTAGATAACCCATGGATAAATATATAGTGGCAGTCTTTCCTTCCATGTCATAGGTCACAGATAAGGGAGTAGGACCATTAAGAATCTACCAATGAATACTAACCAAAGAAGAAAACATTTTATTTTATGCACCTAAACCTTCATATAAAGAATTTTTTATTGTAAAAATTAGCACATTTCAAAAATCTTTACAGTGTCAAAATTCTTTATATTGAGACAGAAACTAAAAGGACCCCATGAAAGAAACTTTTTTTTTGCTCCTTTTCCTGCTTATATTCTTGCGAGGATCTGGAATGCTGCCCTACACATGGCTTAAAGTACCAATAATTGTATGTCCTCCTTGTAAATGTTAAGGAGTTAATGATTTTTTTTGGCATCTTCCAGCACAATAGATAACATCTAAGCAGTGACAAGGCGAGGTCATCATGAATATTTTCCAAGACCATTGACTCCAGACACCTTGACACCTAGACCCCTGGCTCCAGGGCGTAAGTGATTTATGGAGGACACCTGATTATTTGCCCTTGTTTTGACCAGTTCCTAGATGCCTGACAGGACATGTATACCTCACCACCATCCTCAGTAAAAACCCAGATCCCAAGCAAAGAGGAGATGTATTCTCTTTTTCCTTTCGGAGTCTCCCAGATGCTCCATCTGTATCTGCTCTCTCTATATCTTCAGTAAACTCTGCTCTCACTTCCTCTCAGCTTGTATTTGATTTTTTTCCTGCATGAAGCCAAGGATCCTGTTGGCTGGTCCTGTGGGATCCTCTCTGGGTCCCTAGATCTGGCCAGTCTGCATCATTAAGAGCTTTGCTGTTTTAAAACTTTAAAACTTCAAAGTTATTATTACATTGACCTTTTAAAATTATAAGCTTTCATCCTAATTAGAAAACCTCCTGTGTTTTATCAAGATACCTTGCACTATCCACAAATGTTGTTTTATCTAAACTTGTATATAATGCTCTCCTGAAACTGCTGTTAAAGGTTATCATCCACTATTAAAACAGTCTCCTTCCTGTTCCTCCTTGTTATATGAGCCGTTTAACCTTTTTCAACCCAAGTTTCATTCTGTCAACCCCTCATTCAAAAACACCAAGTGAAAAGTAGTGGAATGAACGGTGAGAGGTAGGGTGAGGACAGATAGATTATGCTAAGTGCTCAAAAGTTGAATTACAAGAGAAAAGTATTTGAGGAAAAGATTAACATGATAAAAGGTGTTTTACTTAGCTCTCACCCTTGTAGCCCTGGGCAGATGCTTTATTTAGAGCTGCAGGATTTAAGTCTGGGAGATCCGCTGTTGCAGAGATCAGGCATACCTTGCTGACAGAAAGGAAAAGTATTTCGGAGCCTAGGCCTGACACGCCCCCCCCAACCCCCGCCCGCCAAATACTACTTTGTTGAGAGGTTCATAGTGTTGGTTAGTAGAATCCTATTGGATTTGAACTTGCGAAGTTCAATATATATACAGGATGAGACACTTTAGTTACAGTGTAGCAATTTGATTTTAGATGTACAAGCTGTATCTGAAGCACAAGAATTTCTGAAGTGTGATTTTAAAGGGTTGCTGGTTCAGTTAGGATGTGGGACTGTGCCCAGGAACATCTGGCCACTCTTTTATGGATCCACGACTATACTTAGTTGATTCCATAAAGGGAATACTTCCCTCTGGGTTCTAGGTCAGATTAACCAGACAAAATTCTGGTTCTGCTATTGCTATAAATGTGCAGGAACCTGTGCTCCTTCCGTGCCCTCTGAGCTTCCAGGATCCCTCTCCCAGGTCATTATCCTTTTCACCTCCCTGAGCTAGAGACTCCCCTCAATCCTTACCAGATATTCCATCAAACAAAGTTGGAGGCTGTATTCAAACTTGCTTTGTTCTTACACCTATGATATAAGATTGTGTTTCCTAAATGAGGGGTCTCTTGGTTAGATGAGAAAGATTCTAGTCTTTTTTTTTTTTAATATTTTATTTATTTATTTGTTAGAGAGAGAGAGAGAGAGAGCACAGGCAGACACGGAGGGAGAAGCAGGCTCCCTGCCAAGCAAGGAGCCCGATGTGGGACTCGATCCCAGGACGCTGGGATCATGACCTGAGCCGAAGGCAGCCGCTTAACCAACTGAGCCACCCAGGCGTCCCAGAAAGATTCTAGTCTTAATTACCTCTTCAGAACTGGGAAATTTGTCTTGGGAATAAAACAGTGGGAAATAAAGTGAAAAAAAGAATTAAGTTGGGTGTGTCAGAGACAGACAAATACCAGATGATTTCACTCATACGTGGAATTTAAGAAACAAAACAGATGAACATAGGAGAGGGGAAAAAAGAGGGAGGCAAATTGTAAGAGACTCTTAACTACAGAAAACAAACTGAGGCTTGATGGAGGGGAGGTGGGCAAGGGAATGGATTAAATAGGTGATGGGTAGTAAGGCGGGCACTTGTGATGAGCACTGGGTGTTATATGTAAGTGATGAATCACTAAATTCTACACCTGAAACTGTTTGTTTTTTTTTTTTTAAAGATTTTATTTATTAATGTGACAGGGAGAGAGAGATCACAAGCAGGCAGAGCAGCAGGTGGGGGGGGGGGAGCAGGCTCCCCACTGAGCAGAGAGCCCGATGTGGGGCTCCATCCCAGGACCCTGAGATCAGGACAGGAGCCCAAGGCAGAGGCTTAAACCACTGAGCCACCCAGGCGCCCCTGAAACTCAGTTTTTTAAAAACACATTTATTTTTTAGAGTGACAGCAGGAGGGAGGAGCAGAGGGAAAGAGAAAATCTCCATCAGACTCCCCATTGACCTGGAGCCCAACGCAGGGCTGGATCCCAAGTCCCCACAATCCCAAGATCATGACCTGAACCAAAATCAAGAGTCCCTCAACCAACTGAGCTGCCCAGGCTTCCCTACACCTGAAACTCATTTTACCATATGTGTTAACTAATTGAAATTTAAATAAACACTTGAAATTAAAAAAAAAAAAAAGAGTTAAGGGGGATGTAGTCACAGAGATCAGAGGAGAACCCAGAAGGGAGGGAAAGTTCACAGGATCAAGAGCCTAGAAATCTAAAAGAGTTAGTGGATCTTCCCAAACACAAATCGTCAGAGATTTTGTACATTGCTGTTTCAGAAAGGGGGGAGTTCAGAATAAAAGTTGCAAGAGGGAATGGAGGCATGTATAATAGAGATTGGAAGTTCCCTTTGTACATTCTGTCCTGCTATTAGGTTAGTCTCTCATTTCCTATGAGAGCAGCTTCATTACCACCTGACTCCACCTTGCAGCCTATGCTAATGTCTTTTCATCTACTTCTGAACTGTTTAGAGTCTACCCATCTTCTAAGCTCTAGCTCAGTTTCACTTCCTCCTTCAAGTCTTCTTTGAAGATTGTTTCCATTTCTTTCTCCATTCGCTGAGATCTTTTGTTAATAGTTAAAATCATTAGTTAGCAGATAATAGTTAAAGCAAAAGTGTGAGCCTACTCCCCTCGAGTTAGGCAGTGTAATTCTTGAGTTTGGAGACTATACTGTAAAATTCTTCCGTATATTCCTTGCAAAAATTCTAGGTTCATACTTATTAGATATACCCTCAGGTCTAATGTTCTGTTAAATATTCAAGAACCACTTAAAAATACTGCACAAAACCTTCTATCCGGAACGCGTTAAATTTTCAAGTGAAATATATCCAGTTTGACTATCTCAACAAGATTGTCCAAGTCATTCCTTTAGCAGGATAGAAAACTGATCAGAATTGTTAAAAAGGGGGGCAGCCGCCATAGAGGCTTGTAGCAGAGAGCGCTGAAATTCGATCTGCATTAAGTAGCGACATTATAATCATCTCAAAGGTAAAAGTGTTAAATTTCACAAACATCTAGAAAAGGGAGATCCAACAATAGTTTGCTTATCTGTCAGATCAGGGTTCCTAAACACTGCGGTTCAGATTCTAAACCTAAGTTTTACATCATTAGACGCAGGCAGCCAATTGGGCCGTCTGGTTGCCGTGCATCCTGGGAGCTGTAGTTTCCGGCTCCCTCCTCCTGACTCCAAACTCCATCGAGCAGCTGGAGGACGGTTGCTTGGTATTATTAGCAAGCGGGAAGTATGGCGGTGGCGCGCGTCGACCCGGTTTTGCCTCCTGGAGAAGGTAAGGCGACACCCCAACCTTGAACCCTAAAGTTTACACCACGGAACTAAATTAAATAGTTACCTGGTCGAGAGAAGAAGCCTGGGTTTGGGGGTGCAGTTCTGTACCAGTGCTTTAGATGCGGAGCTGTGGGCGTCGCGAAGCTGCGCTGCTCCCTGGGAGTTGTAGTTCCGGGGTGCTGCCTAGCTCTGCGACTTTGAGGAGAGGGCCGAGCTGGGGACTACATCCCCAGGGTCCTTCGCGCGGCAGGGCGCCTTCGCTCCCGCGCTTCTGAGGCTTCTTGGAAGGTGGGTTTCGGACTGCGGAGACCTTTTTTGGATTTTTACTTTGAATTCTGGATGCACAAGTGAAATTTCCCGGATCTCCATATTTCACTTTATGCGTCTCCCTTATCCTTTCTGTTCCTAACCGGTTCAGGAAACCCTCTTTCAGATATAGCTCCTAGACGGACGTTAAACCCTTTTTTGGAAGTGTTCCTTGGCCGTGATAAAATTCAGGGTGACCGAGAGCCCACAGATATCCACACCTTGTTCTGCAGACCAGGTCCTGGGATCGGATTTGGGCGCTACCCAGCGGGGCGTGAGGTGTGGGTGCTTCTGTGGCCTGGAGTCGCCAGGCAAGAGCCGAGCTCCTTTGTTTTGGTTACAGCTCCGAGGCTCCGCAGCAGCCTTCTGTATATGGGGTCGGGCTGAGGGGTATGGCCTCTCTTCCCAGTTTAGAACCAGGGGGTCATTATCTGGGGGCCGTGACTTCTTGGTGGGGGTGAGGAGCATCGATGGTTCTAAGAGGTCTGTCGACCCCGTGGAATTGTGTGCAAAGACTACATTGCCTTTGGACAGTACACAGTTTTCACCAGATTCTCAGGGAATCCCCATGACCATCCCCAAATGGTGGAATCCATTAGACAATGAAAACACGTTGAAACCTTTCAGGAGAGCAGCCTCGCATAATTATTTCCCACAGTAATCGTATTCTGGGTATAAATTTGAAATTGGCAGTTTCTGTGGCCCCACCCCTTTTTGATGTGGGCCTCTCTTAAACTCCACCTCCTCAGCCCACCAAGGGAAACTGACTGACAATAATAGCAGTAAACATTTACAGAGTACTTTTTATATGAGCCAGACGATGTTCTGAGTGGTTTTCTTTTCTTTTTTTTTTTTTTACATGATCTCATTCTTTCTGTAGAACAACATTATAAGGCAGATATTATCACCCCCATCTTGTAGAGTGGAAAAGTGAGCCCCAAAGCGAACAATAACTTGCCCAAGATACCACAGTGCTTCATCGGGGAGCCAGGATTTGAACGTCCGTGAAACTAAATTACTTAATTAATTGCTGTATGCCAGGAGCAGGGCTAAGTTTTGTTCATGTGGTTTCTGTTTTCATCCCCACCTCAATTTAATTAATTAGGTGTATTGTTCCCATTTTGTAGATAAATTAACTATACATTGATTTTTTAAAAGAATTTATTTATTTATTTGACAGAGATCACAAGTAGGCAGAGAGGCAAGCAGAGAGAGGAAGGGAAGCAGGCTCCCTGCTGAGCAGAGAGCCCAATGCGGGACTTGATCCCAGGACCCTGAGATCATGACCTGAGCCGAAGGCAGAGGCTTAACCCACTGAGCCACCCAGGCACCCTATACACTGATTTTAAAAATAGTTTGGGCACTTTAGGATATACTGGTAGGTAGGTTGTAAGCAGGTTGATCTCTATCAAAAGATTAGTTCCATTTAAAAAAGACAAACGTTACTTAGCCACAAAATATGGAATAGTTCTTATTTATTTGCTTATTTGTTTATTTATTGAGAGAGAGAGTAGACATCTGTGCTGGCTATGGGAGGGGGCCGGGGGGAGGGGCAGAGAGAATCTTAATGGTGGAGCAGACTGGGGGTTCCATCCCACCACCCTTAAATTATGACCTGAGCCAAAATCAAGATTTGGTGCTTTGACCGACTGAACCCCCAGGCCACCAATAGTTAATATTTAAATGCACAGAATTCCAGAGTATTATTATATCATAAAAACTTGAACAGAATATCACAAATTTCTAGGTATAATTTGATATTTCTGAGGGAAAGTGAACATTTTCAATCTGTGGTCATTTAGAACTCGATTGCCTTCGTTTTTAAATCTTAATATTTATTATACTTAGTGTTTTCTAACTCTAAATATAGAGATCTTGTGAATATAATTCTATTCCTTTGCTTAGCTATTCTGTTCTCTAACAATTTCTTTTCTATTTTCAAGGATCAGTGGTCAACTGGTCAGGACAGGGGTTACAGAAATTAAGTCCAAATTTACCTTGTGAAGCTGATATTCATACTTTGATTCTGGATAAAAATCAGATTATTAAATTGGAAAATCTTGAGAAATGCCGACGATTAATACAGGTAGGTATTGCCATCTGAGGAAATAGTTATACATGTTTATTATTCTACAAAACAACAAAATAACCTAATAAAAAGTAACTCTGCAGTCCTAGAAAGCAGTAAATGTTACCTTAAATTTTTACATGACAATTGTCCTTGAAGATGAACACATATGTGCCACATTTAAGATAGAATAGGAAAAGAAACATTAGAAAAACATAACATTTTGTGTTGGCAAAACATTGTCTTGTTAGATAACCTTTTACATCATGGTGGAGGTAAAGAGTTCATTCATTCATTCTCTCAGCAAATGTTTATTGGGCTCCTCCTATATATCAGGCCCTACTCTCAAGTAGTTGCTCTGTTAAAAATGTTTTGAACAGTTGGAGAGGGTATGATTCCTCAGCTTTATGTATATTTTCCATTGCTTAGGAACAACTTAGAACAACAATAACAAATAGTTATATTATAGACGATTTAGACAAAATATGTGAGAAGTTCAAATTGGGTTTGTATATTTGGGAATGTTTGGTCATATAAACAAATCTTTGAAAATAGTGAAAGTAATATGCATTTTTTATTTCTAAGAGAATGATATGTTTTTTTTCTACAGTTGTCAGTGGCTAATAATCGCCTGGTGCGAATGATGGGTGTGGCCAAACTGACCCAGCTCCGGGTGTTAAATTTGCCTCATAATAGCATTGGCTACGTGGAAGGGTTGAAGGACCTAGTACATTTGGAATGGCTGAATTTGGCAGGAAATAATTTGAAGGTGAATTGTTTCTTTTATTTAGTAGTTGCATTTTCTTTTTTTAATTTATAAAAATATTCACTATAAAAAATTCAAACAGTATAGAAATAAATAGAATAAAAAGTGAAAGTATCTACTCCCACTTCCCAGGGATAGTTTTAGCTAACATAAACTGAAAAAAAATTATTTTGAAATAAATATGCAGTATAATATTCTTTTGTGAACAAAGAATCTATATTATACTTAGAAAAGTTGTCAAATAGTAGAATGAAATGTGTAGGGGTACTATAGCATGCTGAATTGAGCTCTAAGTAAACGTTTAATGATACAGTAGAGAATATACTGTCTTTTTTTTTTTTTTTTAAAGATTTTATTTATTTATTTGTCAGAGAGAGAGCGAACGAGCACAGGCAGACAGAGTGGCAGGCAGAGGCAGAGGGAGAAGCAGGCTCCCTGCCGAGCAAGGAGCCCGATGTGGGACTCCATTCTAGGACGCTGGGATCATGACCTGAGCTGAAGGCAGCTCCTTAACCAACTGAGCCACCCAGGCGTCCCGAGAATATACTCTCTTAAAAGTCAAGAGATCTGTATTCTAATCCTGCTTCCATCACTTAGTAACTCCATATTTTTGTATAATATCTCCATGTCTTATCATTTGATATGTTAGATAAGGGGACTCAGTTAAATGATATTAATAGCTTGCTTGTTAATTTATGCTAGGTGTTGTTCTAGGCACTGTAACTATATTAACTCATTCAGTGTCATGGCAGCCTGTAGGTATAGTCATTATATCTATTATATCTATTATGTAAATGCGAACTGAAGTACAGAGAAGTAAAGTAACTTTCTTAAAGTCACATAGCCAGGAAATTGTAGAGCCAGCATTTGAATCCATGTAGTTTGACTTCACTCTTAATTTGTAAACTCTATACTATACCAACTGTCATGAGTTATCACTAAGGTTTTTTCAAGCTATAAATATCTGGGGTGATATGATTCTCACCTTTCAGAGTGATAATAAAGGTAGAAGCTTGCTATATAACAATTTACCAAATTCTGTTATTACTGCTTCTTCTTTCTTTTGCTAAACTCTGCTCATATCCTTCCAATAATAGGCAGAGGAGGCAGGAGATTCAGCTATGAGGAACTAGGGGAGAATTTCATTTTTTTGTTTTGTATGCATGAACTAGTGTGATGCTTTTCTTGTGATAGGCCATGGAACAAATGAGTAGCTGTGCAGCTCTACAACACCTTGATTTATCAGATAATAACATACCCCAGATAGGTGATCTATCTAAATTGGTATCACTGAAGGTAAGTGTGTCATTTCTGACATTTTCATGTCATTTCTTTTTTTTTTTCTTAAAGATTTTATTTATTTATTTGTCAGAGAGAGAGAGGGAGCGAGCACAGGCAGACAGAGTGGCAGGCAGAGGCAGAGGGAGAAGCAGACTCCCTGCTGAGCAAGGAGCCCGATGTGGGACTCGATCCCAGGATGCTGGGATCATGACCTGAGCCGAAGGCAGCTGCTTAACCAACTGAGCCACCCAGGCGTCCCTTCATGTCATTTCTGACATTTTATCCTAATATACCAAAAGAAAGTGATCTGATTGGCCTAATATCAGCCTACTCTTTATGAAGAACAGATTGTGTACATTATGATAAAATTTCTATTAGAGCACTAGAAATTAAGTATGCAACCCTTTATTTTTAGTTTCTATAATTTATTTATTTATTATTTTTTAAAGATTTTATTTTATTGATTTATTTGACACAGAGAGAGAGATCACAGGTAGGCAGAGAGGCAGACAGAGAGGTGGGGGAAGCAGGCTCCCCGCTGAGCGGAGAAGCCGATGCGGGGCTCAATCCCAGGACCCTGAGATCATGACCTGAGCTGAAGGCAGAGGCCCAACCCACTGAGCCACCCAGGCGCCCCTATTTATTTATTTTTATAATTGACTTATTTTAACTAAAACTGGTCATTGTAGTTAAGGTTAATTCTTATTTGTTATCCTATGAACATAATGAAATCCCCTTTATGCCTAATCAGCCAATACTAACAGCTTTAGGTGTATAATATGTAATACGTTGGTAAGATTGAGAGTAATCATTTGAGTCTGAATTTGAGTCTTTTTTTTTTGACACTTGAGAATCCTGTTTTTTGAGTAATACGTTGTAAATTATAAGTTGTGGGTTACCTCTTTCTCTTGGAAAATTTGCTTTATATGTGATTTTTTTTTTTTAAGGTTTTATTTATTTGACAGAAAGAGAGCACAAATAGGGGGAGCAGCAGGCAGACAGAGAGGGAGAAGCCTGCTTCCTGCTGAGCAGGGACCCCAATATGGGGCTTGATCCTGGGACCCTGGAATCACGACCTGAGCTGAAGGCAGATGCTTAATGACTGAGCAACCTAGCACTCCTATATGTGATTGTTTTAATGAATGTTTTCTTTCACTTTCCTCACCCTTTATTTTTATCGATTACTTCTTTTTTTTTAAGAGAGAGAGCATGTGAGGAAGAGGAGTACAGGGAGAGGGAGAGAGAGACTTTTAAGCAGGCTCCGCACCCAGCGCAGAGTCCGTCATGGGGCTTGATTTCGTGACCCTAAGTTCATGACCTGAGCAGAAATCAAGAGTCAGATAGTTTACCACTTGAGCTACCCAGGTGCCCCTTGATTTTTTTTTTTTTTTTTAAAGATTTTATTTTTAAGTAATCTCTATCCCACATGGGGCTAGAATTCACAGTGCTGAAATCAAGAGTCCCATGCTATACTGACTGAGCCAGCCAAACACCCCTATTTTGACTTTTTTTTTTAGTTATTTATTTGACAGAGAGAGACACAGCGAGAGAGGGAACACAAGCGGGGGGAGTGGGAGAGAGAGAAGCAGGCTTCTTGCCGAGCAGGGAGCCCGATGCGGGGCTCAATCCCAGGACCCTGGGATCAGGTCCTGAGCCAAAGGCAGACATCTGATGACTGAGCCACCCAGGAGTCCCTATTTAGACTTTTTAAAAAAATATTTTCTTTATTTGTCAGAGAGAAAGAGCACAAGCAGGCGAACAGCAGAGGGAGAGAGAGAAGCAGGCTCCCCGCTGAGCAGAGAGCCCGATGTGGGACTCGATCCCAGGACCCTGGGATCATGACCTGAGCCCAAGGCAGACATTTAACTGACTGAGCCACCCAGGCAGCTGCTATTTTGATGTTGTTTTTTTTTTTTAAAGATTTATTTATTTGGGGGCGCCTGGGTGGCTCAGTGGGTTAAAGCCCCTGCCTTCGGCTCAGGTCATGATCCCAGGGTCATGGGATCGAGCCCCGCATCGGGCTCTCTGCTCTGCGGACAGCCTGCTTCCTCCTCTCTCTCTCTGCCTCTCTGCCTACTTGTGATCTCTATCAAATAAATAAATAAAATTTAAAAAAAAAGATTTATTTATTTGTTTATTTGACAGACAGCAATCACAAGTAGGCAGAGAGGCAGGCAGAGAGAGAGGAGGGGAAGCAGGCTCCCCGCTGAGCAGAGAGCCCAATGGGGGCTCGATCCCAGGACCCTGGGATCATGACCTGAGCCGAAGGCAGAGGCTTTAACCCACTGAACCACCCAGGCGCCCCTATTTTGATGTTTTAAAAGGAAATGAACAATATGTTGGAAATTGCTCAAGTTTTAATAATTTAAGTCTCAAAAAATGCTAGTTACCACACCAAGCATGTGTTCTTGGACAAATCTTTAAACTTTCTTGAGCTTAGAATGTGGACATGAAAAGAGAGAGTTGGATCAGAAGACCACCTAGGACCCTTATAGCATTAATAGTCTTTGCTTTGTAAGTGATGAAAAGTATAATAAGATAGGTTCCTTTATGTTTATCTGCACCATTTGGTTATGTCAAAGTAGATAAATAATAATCTTTTCATTTGTAATTCATCCTGTTTTTACTTTCAAGACCCTGCTTTTACATGGAAACATCATCACCTCTCTTAGAATGGCACCTGCTTATCTACCCAGAAGTCTTGCTATACTTTCCTTGGCAGAAAATGAAATTCGGGACTTAAATGAGGTAAAATTTGAGGATATTCTGTGGGATCCAGGAAGCTGCAGAGTACAGGAGGAACTCAGGAGAAAGTTGTGAGCTCACTTGTAAACTTAGGATCTTGGAAGACAGTGCCAAAAAGATGAAACACTTGACTCAAGATGATTGATATTTTTTCTTTCTACTTTTTCTTAATGTCAGTGGGTCATTAAGACTCAATTTCCTTTGTAATGCTGCAACTGTTACTCCATTTGGGACTGATTTGTGGTAGAGTTATATCGACATTAAAAGGATCATAAAGGGATACTGTGCACCTTTCTCTGGCTGCTATTATGTTTTCAAAATAGGATTTTTTCTGTTAGGAAACGTTGCTGGTACTTTGTAAGGTATTTTGTGCTGCAAGGACAGATGGCCATATTGATGGAATTTTGGAAGTCAGTGGATAATGTAAGAGTGTTATGTGTTGCCTTTCAGAACAAGAGGGAAATTGTTACATTCTCAAACTGCCAAAGATGTGTACTCAAAGCAAGCCCTGTGCTTAATACTAAATAGTCCATTTCATTCAACAAAGATATCCTTTATTCCAGATCTCTTTTTTGGCATCCTTAAATGAATTGGAACAGTTATCCATCATGAACAATCCTTGTGTGATGGCAACACCGTCCATTCCAGGGTTTGACTATCGGCCATACATTGTCAGCTGGTGCTTAAACCTCAGAGTCCTAGATGGATACGTGATTTCTCAGAAGGAAAGGTGAATATGACCTCTTTAATGTTACATTTATCATGGAAAAGAAAAGACTATTTCTAGCTTACTACAGATTACTAAACTATTTCTTAAAATGTACATTTAGAAATTAAGATCATTAATGCAATCATATAGCAAACTATATGCTGGTCATTTAGAATTTTCTGTCCTTTCTAAGAAAGGAGAAGAAATATCAGTTTGAGAGGTTCGGGCCAGTGAGTTTAACTTAATGCCCAACATACAACAATTTCATTTCTGAGAGTTCTTTTGTTAACCGGTTGTTTGCGGGGTTTAGAGCATTTTCTATAGAAATCATATTATACTGGAGTGGAGGGGGGTGGGAGGGATGGGGTGGCGGGGTGATGGACATTGGGGAGGGTATGTGCTATGGTGAGTGCTGTGAATTGTGTAAGATTGATGAATCACAAACCTGTATCCCTGAAACAAATAATACATTGTATGTTAATTTAAAAAATCATATTATGGATGCTGCGTAGGGTCTTAGATCAATCCCACAAAAGCTTCTAATTCATCTTATATGTAAGGGCAGTATTAGTAATAGGACTCAGGGTGCCTCAGTTGCTTAGTTGGTAAGCATCTGACTCTTGGTTTTGGATCAGGTCATGATCTCAGTGTTGTGGGTTCAGGCCCTGTGTTGGGCTCTGCACTGAGCGTGAAGCCTGCTGGAGATTCTCTCCCTCTCCTTATGCTCCTGGCCCCATTTGCATACATGCATGCGTGCCCTCTCTCTTTCTCTCAAACAATAAATAAAATATTTAGAGGTGCCTGAGTGACTCAGTCAGTTAAGTGTCCCATTCTTGGTTTTGGCTCAGGTCATGATCTCATGGGTTGTGGGATCAAGCCCTGTGTAGAGCACTGTGCCAGCATGGAGTCCGCTTGAAAGATTCTCTCCCTCTGCCTCTCCCTCTGCTTACTATCTCTCTCTCAAATAAATAAATAAATAAATAAATAAATAAAAATATATGGGAGGTAGCACTGTGAGATAGAGAGAGAAAAGGGTTTGATGTAAAGAAAGACATGAAAAGGGACAAGAGAAGGATTCACATGTTCCTCTGCCACTCATTAGCTGTGTGGCCTGGGCAAGTTGCTTAGCTTCTTTGAGCTTTAGTTTTCTCATCTGTAAAATGTGGGTGATCCTACCTGGCTTTTAAGAATGAGGATTAAGGATAATGCATATGGCATAATACTTGCCATATAGTAGGTGCTTAATAAATTATAAATAAATTGTCGGGGCGCCTGGGTGGCTCAGTGGGTTAAAGCCTCTGCCTTTGGCTCAGGTCATGATCCCAGGGTCCTGGGATCGGCCCCGCATTGGGCTCTTTGCTCTGAATGGGGCCTGCTTCCTCCTCTCTCTCTGCCTGCCTCTCTGACTACTTGTGATCTCTGTCTGTCAAATAAATAAATAAAATCTTTAAAAAAATATATAATTGTCATAACTAAAGGATTGGGACTAGGAATTGAAGCATTTTGTAGAAACTAAAGCAAGGGTTAAAAAGCAGAAGATATTTGGGGTGCCTGGCTGGCTCAGTTGGTAAAGCATGCAGCCCAGATCTCAGGGTCATGAATTTAAGCCCCATGTTGTACATAGAGCTTGCCTAAAAAAATAAAAAGCAGAAGATATCTGTTGAGTAGATGAATAATAATACAAAGGCTATGTTTCTGTACAGTGGAAATGGTTTTAATCCAACTGATTTTAAGGTGAATTTGAATGTTTTTTAAACTTTCTCTAATTTCAGAGATATCAGGAGGTAGGGAAGTGTGGGCTTTCACTTGGGGTGGTCTTTCTCTCTGTAAGGTCATTCTACACTAAATAAGTATGGGAGGAAGGAAGAGCTGGGAGGATAGCACAATAGCAACAGTTTCTCCCCCCTGCCCATATTTAAAAAAACTTGCAAGGTAGCACATAATTCAGATTTAGTTAAATAATACTTAAAAATACCTACATAGGGGTGCCTGTGTGGCTCAGTGGGTTAAAGCCTCTGCCTTCAGCTTGGGGCATGATCTCAGGGACCTGGAATCGAGCCCCACGTCGGGCTCTCTGCTCAGGCGAGAGCCTGCTTCCTCCTCTCTCCCTCTCTGCCTGCCTCTCTGCCTGCTTGTGATCTCTGTCTGTCAAATATAAATAAAATCTTAAAAAAAATACCTATATAATCACCACCTGAGAATGAGAACATAACCAGCACTCCAGAGACTTCCTTTACTTCACTCCCATCAGAACTCTCCTCCCCACCATGAATAACCACTGTACTGACTTTTTGATAATTCAGAAAGATTATTTTTTTCCTGGTTACTATGGAGTCTTCAACCAACTTTCACCAGAGTAGCTAAAATTAAAAGGACAGATAATACTAAGTGTTGCAGAGTATGTGGAGCAATTAGAACTCTCATACACTGGTCTAGGAGTGTAAATGGTACAACCACTTTGAAAAACTGGCATATTTAGTGAAGCTAAACATTTCAATATCCCATGACCTGGCAGCTTGACTTCTGTATACTACAGGACATGTACAAGCATGTTCATAGTAGCCTTACTCATAATAGCTGCAGACATTCTGGAGCTATTTGGTACATTTGGGAAACAATCCAAATGTCATTCCATAGAATGAGTAAATAGTTACATTCAAACTAAGGAACCTAGATTGTTTTTGATGACATAGTAGAGAAAAATACTGCTGCAGTTGATGTCTGAGACAACTCTGTAGTCTATAGAGTGCTTCTGTGTTTTAAAACAACTCTGGGGGACGCCTGGGTGGCTCAGTTGGTTAAGCAGCTGCCTTCGGCTCAGGTCGTGATCCCAGCATCCTGGGATCGAGTCCCACATTGGGCTCCTTGCTCGGCAGGGAGCCTGCTTCTCCCTCTGCCTCTGCCTGCCACTTTGTCTGCCTGTGCTTGCTAGCTCTCTTTCCCTCTCTCTCTGACAAATAAAAATAAATAAATAAATAAATAAAAATACAACAACTCTGGAAGTATTCTAAGGGAGAACTCTTGTATTAAAATTCACTGCCTGAGGGGCACCTGGGTGGCTCAGCGGGTTAAGCCTCTGCCTTCGGCTCAGGTCATGATCTCAGGGTCTTGGGATTGAGCCTCACATCAGGGTCTCTGCTTAGCAGGGAGCTTGCTTCCTCCTCTCTCTCTGCCTGCCTTTCTGCCTATGTGTGATCTCTGTCAAATAAAAAAATAAAATAAAAATTAAAAAAATAAAATAAAATTCACTGCCTGAGAAGTGTTCAGAACATTTCCTGGTCAACCTTGGGAATTCCTGAAGGGTAGAAAGGAATTTCCAGTTTTTTGTTTCTACCCAGCCTGTTATTTGCAGGGAACCTCCACATTAAGCATTTTCTTCATTATGACTAAGCCAGCCAGGCACCATGAAAAGCATCCTGGGTGCTTTGATGACTTCAGGTAGCCAGATCTTGAGTATGTGTATCACTGGAAAGATAATTTGAGCAGTCACTCACCCTGTTGGTGCCAGGGCTGAGTGCTATCTCAGATAGAGGCATACCTGTGGAAAGACCACACCTTTATGTAGCACTCAGTATTTGGAGTTCTTTCTGAATTTGTTTCCTTCTCTGACTATTTGTAGGACTTAGGCCCAAGCTACACCTCTGTTGTTTAGTTGGAGATGAGAATTTAGGGAGCAGAACTTGGAAGATGTTTCTTTTTTGAAAGGATTTAAAAATATATACAGAAGTGGAGAGAGTACCATAATGAACACCTAAATACCCATCATGCCACTTCAACAATTATCAACTAAGCCAGTCTTGTTTCATGGATCCCCACACTTTTTGTTGGCTTTATTTATTTATTTATTTATATGTATTTTTTAGATTTATTTATTTGAGAGAGAGTGCAAGAGAACACGAGTAGAGGGGAGAGGGAGAGGGAGAAGGACACCCGCTGAGCAAGGAACCGGACATGGGGCTCAGTCCTCAATCCGAGAACACTGAGATCATGACTTGAGCCGAAGGCAGTTGCTTAACCAGCTGAGCCACCCAGGTGGCCCTGTTGGAGTATTTTTAAAGCAAATATCAGGTATCATTTCATCTAATACTCCTTTTATTTATCTATTTATTTATTTGACAGGGATCACAAGTAGGCAGAGAGGCAGGCGCAGAGAGAGAGGGGAAGCAGGCTTCTCGCTGAGCAGAGAGCCCTACGTAGGGCTCGATCCCAGGACCCTGAGATCGTTACCTGAGCTGAAGGCAGAGACTTAACCCCCTGAGCCACCCAGGTGCCCCATAATACTTCTTTTTCTTTAAACGAGAAAGCAGATTATCTTATTCTAGTTTTTAAAACTCAAACATTTAAAAAAGATTTTATTTATTTTAGTGAGAGATAGTGAGTGTGGGCAGGGGGTGGGGCAGGAGAGGGAGAGAGTCTCAAACCTTAGAGCCCAGCATAGGGCTTGATCTGATGAACCTGAGATCATGACCTGCTTAACTGTCAGATGCTTAACTGATTGAGCCACTCAGGTGCCCCAAGAGCAGATTGTTTTAAATTTTCTCTCCTAATAGTCATTACTTATGTTACATTATGTAAATTTTTTCTTCAATTTCAAGAGAAGAATCATATTCCAGTGGTTTGAAATTAATATGTTAGAACTGAATGAATTTTAATTTTTTCTTTGAATTATCAATGATCTTTTAATGGGCAAGGAGATTGTTTTATCCTAGGATAATATTTTATGGATCAATAAACTTGTGTAATGTTATGTTTATTGATGAATGATAAGCAAAAACAGAGAAACAGATGTTACAGTAGTCAATGCTCTGTAGATTGTGATTTTCTTTTTCTTTTTTTAAGATTTTATTAATTTATTTGACAGACAGAGATCACAAATAGGCAGAGAGACAGGTGGAGACAGAGGAGGAAGCAGGCTCCCTGCTTGTCTCCCAGGATCATGACCTGAGCTGAAGGCAGAGGCTTTAACCCACTAAACCACCCAGGCACCCCCAGATTGTGATTTTCTTTTCTTTTTTTTTTAAACATTTTTATACAGTTTTTTTTTAAGATTTTATTTATTTATTTGACAGAAAGATCACAAGTAGGCAGAGAGGCAGGCAGAGAGAGAGAGGGGGAAGCAGGCTCCCCCATGAGCAGAGAGCCCGATGTGGGACTCGATCCCAGGACCCTGAGATCATGACCTGAGCCGAAGGCAGCGGCTTAACCCACTGAGCCACCCAGGCGTCCCAGATTGTGATTTTCATCACACACTTAAAAGTGTGAATATTTAAGTCAGAGCTTTGTTCCTGTCCTTATTTTTGCTTTTCTTTCCTTCTCAACTACAAATGACCTATAACTTGGAAATTTTGCTTGCTGGCTAACATTAAAGTTGGTGATTATCCTTTACTCGCATGGACCTTTTTTGGGAACATTGTTCAACAAGCCATTTGCTTGGCAGGAGAACTTATGGAAATTTAGAACAGATATCCACATTCTGAATTTTTTTTTTTTTTTTTTTAAAGAGAGCAACAAAGTGAGTGAGCGCAGGTAGGGGGAGGTGCACAGGGAGAGGGCGAGAGCAGGCTTCATGCCTAGTACATAGCCTGACTGAGGGCTTGATCCCATGACCCTGAGCTGAAATCAAGGGTCAGATGCTTAACTGAGTCACCCAGGTGCCCTTGATCTTTATTTAATATGTGGACTCATTCGTGGAAGAAATATTTTGAATTACTTTTATTAGGGAGAATAAAATTTTTATCTTTAGACTAAGATTAGGATTCCATGAGTTCAGTTGATCAGCTAGGCATACCTCATATCTCATTGTTAGAAAACAGTTTTTCCTTTCTTGTGATAATGGCAAATCACAGAAAAATAATCTCATTTTATCTTATTTGCACCATGACTCTTTTGCATGATTTAACCAGTTATCAAAGGCCAGTTTCATTTCAGTCTATAATAGAACTTGGGTAGCTTGACAGTTTTGGACTGTATAGTTTATATGATGTGGATACCTTAATATCAAGGTCCAAGTAAATGGTTGTGGATTGAAAGTGATTTTGAAACTATTTGCAATGCCAAGTTAATGCTATAACAATAAACCATACCAAAATGATCCAACCTCAACTTTAGATTGAGGGGTAGATTAAGAATGGTGAAAGTGAATGGGTGCCTGGGTGGCTCAGTGGGTTAATCCTCTGCCTTCAGCTCAGGTCATGATCTCAGGGTCCTGGGATTGAGCCCCAAATCAGGCTCTCTGCTCAGCAGGGAGCCTGCTTCCCCACCTCCTGCCTCCTGCTCTGCTGGCTTGTGATCTCTGTCTCTCTCTCTCTGTCAAATAAATAAATAAAATCTTTAAAAAAAGAATAAAAAAAAAGAATTATGAAATTGAATCAATGGCATGTTAATTTTTAAAAAATTAAAATATAGGGGCACCCTATATATATAGGGATGGCTCAGTGGGTTAAAGCCTCTAACCTTCGGCTCAGGTTGTGATTCCAGGGTCCTGGGATCGAGCCCCGCATCGGGCTCTCTGCGCAGCGGGGAGCCTGCTTCCTTTCCTCTCTCTGCCTGCCTCTCTGTCTACTTGTAATCTCTGTCAAATAAATAAATAAAATCTTTAAAAAAAATTAAAATATATATGCAAAAGTAAATAGTAGTGTAATGACCTCCCATGAGTCCATCATCCAACTTCAACAGTTTACAACTAATGGCCAGTCTTGTCATCTGTACCTTTATCCATTCCCTGTTCTCCTATATTATTTTCAAGCAAATCCCATAGTACATGTAATTTCATCTGTGAATATTTCAGCATATATGTCTAAAAGATAAAGGCTTTTAATGAAATAACTACAATACTATTATCACATCTCAAAAAATTTCATAATTCCTTAGTAACGTCAGGTATTATTAGTTCAGTGCTTATGTTTCTAAAAGTCCTCAGAAATGCAGTTTTTAAATGGCTTTTTTGGAAGCAGGATCCAAATAAGGCTCCCCATTGGATTTGGTTGATATATCTTTTGAATTTCTTTCTTGCTTTTTTAGTGACATAAAACTTTAATTTGTTGTTATTGAATGCTCCATGGTTTTGGGTGGTTCTCATGTACTTGTGGTGAGATCACACAGAGCTTGGCTGGATGTCCAAGATGATGCTTTTACTTTTTTATTTTATTTTTTAAAAGATTTTATTTATTTAAAATGATGCTTTCAAATCTCTGTTAATTTATAGGTTTCTTTTCTTTCATTTTCTTTGCTTTCTTTTCTCTTTTTTGGTTGTTGTTGAAAAAAATGAGATTATATGTTCTGTAGAGTTTCCTACTGTACCTATTTTGCTGACTAAATCCCTGTGTCCCTTCTTCTATTTCCTGTCAGTTGGTAGCAGGATGTGGAGGTTTCATCAGATTTAGGCTTTTTAGTGGAGAGGACTACTTTTGGGTTCTGTCAAGACACACACACACACACACACACACACAGACACATAGCGTTTGGTTGTCCTTCATGTTATTAGTAGCTATTAATGATCAATGCCTAAAACTATTAATTCATTCACTGAGAGCTTCAAAATGGTGAGATTTTAAATTTTTTAATTTTTTAACTTAATTTTAGTTTTTCAGTGTTCCAAGAGAAATGGTGAGATTTTAATCCATTCATTTTATTAGCTGGAATACCTCTAATGAAGTAACTATTTGGTCCCTCCTGGTATAGATTGTATAGGAAAGATAGAATTAATGAATTAAATTCTTACTCTTAACCAGTTTTTAAAAATAATGAGTTGATGGTTCAGTAGCATCCTCTAGCTGTGACCACTTAGCTTTTTTTTTTTTTACTGTAATTATGAATTAATGGATTTAAATGTAATTGATATATTTACATACTTTAGTTTGATGGTGAATAGAGAGAATACTCATTGCTTCTTTGAAAATAATTTAAAGATATTTGGAGCCGTGAGTGCAACTCTGTGGAAGTGCCCCTAAGCGAGAACAGAGGATTAAAACATTAGAAGAGTAAAGGGAGTGAATCAGAAGGAAAGATTAAGAAAAAAAAAAAAAAACTTAACCGAATTTTATTTATGAAAATCATCCAGTGATGCTGTAAGTTAAAAAGGAAGATCATTGTTGCTTCAGAATGTATATATGATGGTGTCATATCATCTACTGTATGTTCCCCACTTCCAGTTTGAAAGCTGAATGGCTCTACAGTCAAGGCAAGGGGAGAGCATATCGGCCAGGCCAGCATATCCAGCTTGTGCAGTATCTGGCTACTGTCTGTCCTCTCACTTCCGCACTGGGTCTTCAAACTGCAGAGGATGCCAAACTAGAGAAGATTCTGAGCAAACAGAGGTAAATCTCTTTATTTTTAGCACCTGATAATTCACAAGTGGAAATACTTCTCAGTCTTTCCTGCATGGTTAGTAGGACTGGGGCAAGTGCTGTAACCCACATTTCTGGGCACTCAGGCCCCTTGTCACTGCAGCAGTCCTGCAGGGGAACTAAACTGTGCAGTGCCATCCAGCCTGCTCTACAGCAGGTGCGTTGTTGGTCATTTCCTAAGTGGTGAGAGCCGAGCAGTGTGGAGACTGGGGTTTTTAAAAAATATATTTGTCCTTTAACGTGGGTGTTTCATATGGGTTCTTTAATACTGACATTAAGAAGTGAAGCTAGAAGTGTGTACTAGTCACTTCTTTATCAGAGAGCCTGCCTTTGAGTTTATGTGCATATGTGTGCCTATGAGGCTATCTATGTGATTGTGATTTAACCTTTCTATCCAATGCTTTCAAACTTGACTTTGTAATTTGGTGGTGACAAAAGATACCTACTTTGAAAACTTAAATTTCTACCTCTTTGACAGGATTATGTAAGAAGCAGGAAAACTTTCTTTTTGTGTTTTGTGTTAAGTCACATCAGATGTTACTGATTTTTAGGTTTCACCAGAGACAGTTGATGAACCAAAGCCAAAGTGAAGAGCTAGCCCCTCTTGCTCCTGTTGAAACAAAAGCACCCCTTGTACCTGAGCATTCAAGCCCTGTTCAAGATGGCCAGATAGTCCAGGAAAGTGGTATGAAATTAATTGATCTATGGTCCTTTTTCTCCAAGTTGTTCCATCTGTTCAGTACCATAAAAGGGAAATAAATACATATTTTCATAATTTTTCATTTGTTGACTTAAGTGAACATTTAGGTCTTATATTTTATGTATGTATATATATAGACACACATGTAAAATTGCTCTATTTTAAAGTGTTGATTTTTATTATTTTTGTCACAATGATAATTTTTTTTTGAGATTTTTTTTTTTAGTAACATATAATGTATTACTAGCCCCAGGGGTACAGGTCTGTGACTTGCCAGGTTTCAAACTTCATAGCACATACCTTCCCCAGTGTCCATAACCCCACCACCCTCTCCCTACCCCCCTCCCCCTGGCAGCCCTCAGTTTGTTTTGTGAGATTAAGAGTCTCTTATAGTTTGTCTCCCTCCCGATCCCATCTTGTTTCATTTATTCTTTTCCTACCTCCCAAACCCCCCACGTTGCCTCTCAACTTCCTCATATCAGGGAGATCATATGATAATTGTTTTTCTCTGATTGACTTATTTCACTAAGCATAATACCCTCTAGTTCCATCCACATCGTTGCAAATGGCAAGATTTCACTTCTTTTGATGGCTGCATAGTATTCCATTGTATGTATATACACTGCCTCTTCTTTATCCATTCATCTGTTGATGGACATCTAGATTATTTCCATAGTTTGGCTATTGTGGACATTGCTAATATAAGCATTCAGGTGCATGTGCCCCTTTGGATCACTACATTTGTATCTTTAGGGTAAATACCCAGTAGTGCAATTGCTGGGTCATAGGGTAGCTCTATTTTCAACTTTTTGAGGAACCTCCATGCTGTTTTCCAGAGTGGTTGCACCAGCTTGCATTCCCACCAACAGTGTAGGAGGGTTCCCCTTTCTCCGCATCCTCACCAGTATCTGTCATTTCCTGACTTGTTCATTTTAGCCATTCTGACTGGTGTGAGGTGGTATCTCACTGTGGTTTTGATTTGTATTTTCCTGTTGCTGAGTGATGTGGAGCACTTTTTCATGTGTCTCTTGGCCATCTGGATCTCTTCTTTGCAGAAATGTCTGTTCATGTCCTCTGCTCATTTCTTGATTGGATTATTTGTTCTTTGGGTGTTGAGTTTGCTAAGCTCTTTACAGATTTTGGATACTAGCTCTTTATCTGATATATAGTTTGCAAATATCTTCCCTCATTCTGTCAGTTGTCTTTTGGTTCTGTTAACTGTTTCCTTTGCTGTACAAAAGCTTTTGATCTTGATGAAATCCCAATAGTTCATTTTTGCCCTTGCTTCCCTTGTCTTTGGCGATGTTCCTAGAAAGAAGTTACTGTGGCTGAGGTCAAAGAGGCTGCCTGTGTTCTCCTCAAGGATTTTGATGGATTCCTTTCTCACATTGAGGTCCTTCATCCATTTTGAGTCTGTTTTCGTGTGTGGTGTAAGGAAATGGTCCAATTTCATTTTTCTGCATGTGGCTGTCCAATTTTTCCAACACAGTTGTTGAAGAGGCTGTCTTTTCTCCACGACATTCTTTCCTGCTTTGTCAAAGATTAGTTGACCATAGAGTTGAGGGTCCATTTCTGGGCTCTCTATTCTGTTCCAATGAACTATGTGTCTGTTTTTGTGTCAGTACCATACTTTCTTGATGATGACAGCTTTGTAATAGAGCTTGAAGTCTGGAATTGTGATGCTGCCAACTTTGGTTTTCTTTTTCAACATTCCTCTGGCTTTTTGGGGTCTTTTCTGGTTCCATACAAATTTTAGGATTATTTTTTCCATTTCTTTGAAAAAAGTTGATGGTATTTTGATAGGGATTGCATTAAATGTGTAGATTGCTCTAGGTAGCATAGACATTTTCATAATATTTGTTCCTCCAGTGCATGAGCATGGAAAGTTTTTCCATTTCTTTGTGTCCTCCTCAACTTCTTTCATGAGTACTTTATAGTTTGCTGAGTACAGATTCTTTGCCTCTTTGGTTAGGTTTATTCCTAGGTATCTTATGGTTTTGGGTACAACTGTAAATGGGATTGACTCCTTAATTTCTCTTTCTTCTATCTTGTTGGTATATAGAAATGCAACTGATTTCTGTGTATTGATTTTATATCCTGACACTACTGTATTCCTATACAAGTTCTAGCAGATTTGGAGTAGAGTCTTTTGGGTTTTCCACATAAAGTATCATATCATCTGCAAGAGTGATAGTTTGACTTCTTCTTTGCCGATTTGGATGCCTTTAATTTCTTTTTGTTGTTGATTGCTGGGGCTAGGACTTCTAGTACTATGTTGAACAGTAGTGGTGATAATGGACATCCTTGCCGTGTTCCTGACCTTAGCAGGAAAGCTCTCAGTTTTTTTCCATTGAGAATGATATTCACTGTGGGTTCTTCATAGATGGCTTTGATGATATTGAGGTACGTACCCTCTGTCTCTACACTTTGAATAGTTTTGATCAGGAAAGGATGCTGTACTTTTTTGTCAAATGCTTTTTCAAGAAAATCAGGCTGGGAAGGCAGGGTAAAGGAAAGAAAATGGGGAGGAGTGTCCAGGAGCTGCCAGTACCGCCTCAGGACGGAGGGCCACACCTCAGGGGCTCACCCATGCTCACCCACAGCCCAGGGCCAAAGCATTCCCTAGGCCTGACCTGTCCCCAACCCTCAATAATAATTATATTTTTAAGTTTTTTATTTTAATTCTAATATAGTTAATATGCAGTGTTATATTAGTTTCAGATGTACAATATAGTGATTAAACAATTCCATACATTGCTCAGTGCCCATCTTGATAAGTGCTCTCCTTAATTCCATCACCTATTTCACCCTTCCCTCCATCTACCTCTCCTCTGGTAACCATCAGTTTGTTCTCTGTGGTTGAGTCTGTTTCTTGGTTTGTCTCTTTCTCTTTTTTCCTTTGCTCATCTGTTTTGTTTCTTAAATTCCACGTATGAGTGGTATATGGTATTTGTCTTTCTCTGACTAACTTATTTCACTTAGCAGTGTACTCTTTAGATCCATCCGTTGTTGCAGATGGCAAAATTTCATTCCTTATGATGGTTGAATGTTAATCCATTGTGTGTGTATAAATATCTCACATCATCTTTATCCATTTATCTATTGATGGACACTTGGGCTGCTTCCATAATTTGGCAGTTGTAAATAGTGCTGCAGTAAACAGAGGGGGGGGTGCATGTATCCTTTTGAATTAGTGTTTTTGTATTTTTTTGGGTAAATATCTAGTAGTGCGATTACTGGATCATAGGGTAGTTCTGTTTTTAACTTTTTGAGAAACCCCCATCCTGTTTTCCACAGTGGCTGCACCAGTTTGCATCCCTGCCAACGGTGCACAACACACATCTCCACATCCTTGCCATCAGTTGTTGTTTCTTGTGTTTCTGATTTTAGCCATTCTGACAGTTGTGAGGTGATAGCTCATTGTAGTTTTGATTTGCATTTCCCTGATGGTGAGTGATGTTGAGCATCTTTCCATGTGTCTGTTGGCCATCTGTGTTGTCTTTGGAGAAGTGTCTGTTCATGTCTTCTGATTCTTGATTGGATTATTTGTTTTTTGGGTGTTGAGTTATATCGATTCTTTAAATAATTTGGATACTAACCCTTTATTGGATTTGTCATTTGCAAATATCTTCTCCTATGCCTTCCCATTTTGTTGATTGTTTCCTTCACTGTGCTTTATTTCTAATGTTTAAAAAATATTCAGAGAGTTGCTACCTTTTGTATTGACTTGATACTTTGATATTCTTTTTTTTTTTTTTTTTTTTTAGAGAGAGAGAGAGAGCGAGCACAGGCAGACAGAGGCAGAGGGAGAAGCAGGCTCCCTGCGGAGCAAGGAGCCCGATGCGGGACTCGATCCCAGGACGCTGGGATCATGACCTGAGCCGAAGGCAGCCGCTTAACCAACTGAGCCACCCAGGCGTCCCGATACTTTGATATTCTAATGATTATTGCAAGAATTCATTTTCTTAAAAGTCTTTGGTTTGGGGGTGCCTGGGTGGCTCAGGGGGTTATGCCTCTGCCATTGGCTCAGGTCATGGTCTTAGGATCCTGGGATTGAGCCCCGCATCGGGCTCTCTGCTCAGCAGGGAGCCTGCTTCCCCCCGCCTCTGCCTGCCTCTCTGTCTACTTGTGATCTCTCTCTGTCAAATAAATAAGTAAAAATCTTTAAAAAAGAAAAAAAAGAATTGATATAATTAAAAAAAAAAGTCTTTGGTTTGATGTTTTAGGCATATTGGAGGAAATCACCAAAGCATTTTATCGTATTTTACTATATTTCAGGGGTTAGATTTCGTTACAAAGATACAACTAAAAATCTTTTTAAATATTTAGTGGTTTCAATGATATTTTGTTGATTTTTCTAGAACCCGTCATCCAAGTCAATTCTTGGGTTGGGATTAACAGTAATGATGATCAGTTATATGCTGTTAAGAATAACTTTCCAGCCTCTGTACACACTACAAGATATTCTCGAAATGACCTGCACTTGGAAGACATACAGACAGACGAGGACAAGTTAAACTGTAGTCTTCTCTCTTCAGAGTCCACTTTTATGCCAGTTACTTCAGGACTCTCTCCAGTATCACCTACAGTTGAGCTGAGGCTACAAGGCATTAACTTGGGCCTAGAAGATGATAGTATTACAGATGAATCTGTGAAAGGGGTGGAAAACCAGGACTTTAATAAGGAAGAGGAAAAGGCATTTTGGACTACAAATGAGAATTCTGTTCAAATGAAGGAAAGTGTCATCACTACAGAAGTAAATGAGAAAGATGGGCTCTTACCTTGTCTGGAGCCAACAGTAACTAGTGCTGTCTTGAAGGATGATGCCCATGGTCTTACATCGTTTCCTGAGTCATTTGGACACAGTGTCATCCATACACAGCCAGGCAGTGAAGAAACTGTAGCTTCAGAGAAACTTCCCTGTGGGGTTTTAACCCAGGGATCTGTTGCTTTGGGACAAGATAAAGTTGCCCTTCAGAAATTAAATGAAGCAGCCACAAAACTTCAGGCCTGTTGGCGGGGCTTTTATGCCAGGAACTACAACCCCCAAGCAAAAGATGTGCGTCATGAAATTCGGCTGCGCAGAATGCAGGAACACATTGTTTGCTTAACTGATGAAATAAGGAGGTAAGTCAGAAGTCCTTGTTTAGGTGCTGTATTGTTGATTTGGGAGTGTCAGAGTCTTAGAGTTGATTCAGAACACTGAGCCATTGCTCTTGTGGTCAGCACACTTCATACCCTGTTGCCACTCTGGATTTCCTTGTCTCCTATAACATACTGAAAGCATCCTGAGGGCAGGAACTGCCGTATGTATCTCCATTGCTAGCATGGCTGTTGGTACATTGATGCAGCGCAGCAATAAATGTTGAACAATGGTTTGTCCTATAGGTGTTTATAAACTTAAACATAGAAAGGTACAGGAAATGAAGAAAAATGGAATAAGCATAGGAATGAGGAGATGAGAAAGTCTACATGGAACTCAGTAGATGACATAGAATTAAAGAAAGGAGTGGGGACTTAAAGGGACTAAAAGTTTGGGACAATAATAGGAATTATTTCTCACTTCTGTGGCTGACATTTTACTGACTGCCAACCAGGAAAATTAAGAGTTCATATATTTATTTTGAGTATTAGTTTTGCAACAAGCAATATTTATTAAGAAGGGGAGGAAGCAGTAAAAGAGACTGGGAAGGGACAGCCAGTGTTATAGGAAGATGGGGTGTGTGTCACAACTTTGATAGGGAAATGTTTTAGGAGAGAGGAGAGATGCCATAGGGAGAACAGAGGATTATATGTTTAATTTAGAAGCTGGAGGTTATTCGTGACTGTACTGGGGAACCCTGGGACTATTCTCAGGTTTGATGATTTGCAAAATGGACTCACAAAACTCAGGAAAGCCATTCTGTTCATGACTATGGTGTATTCAAGTGAAAGAATACAGATTAAAGTCAGCAAAGAAAAAAGGTGCATAGGGCAGAGTCCAGGAGAGCAGGTACAAAACTTCTTGTCTTCTTCCAGTGGAGTTGTGTAGATAGGCCTGAGTCTCTTGGCATTGATGTGTGACAACACATACGAAATATTGCTAACCAGGGAAGCTCACTGAAGCCCTGACTACAAGGTTTTTATTGGGTGTCAGTCTTGTAGGCATTGAGTGCCTGTGTGACTAACCTTAATGACTTACACCTTAGCTCCTACCCAAGGTCAGACTGATACCATGTCTGTATCAGGACTGTAGGTGAACAAAACAGGTATTCATTCACCTGAAAGCACACTGTTAGCATAACTATCTGGTTTGGCCCCAAACCCCACGTATATACAGATACTCTTATCAAGCAGGATATTCCAAGGATTTGGACATTATCTCTCCACCAGTCAAAGCCAGTCCTTTCTTTGGAATGTGTGGGGTTTGAACACCCCAAGTCTGCTGAGTTAACCCTTTCTTGCCTAGTGAATTTCCTAAGAGCAGCTTTAGTATGTAGTGGAATCAGGCAGTTTGGAATGGGTTGAATTGTGAATGAGAGGTAAAGAGTGAGTGTAGCCAGTTCCCTTATGAGGGATCCCGTTTGGTATGTTGCTGGAATAGGACCTGCAGTAAAGGAAAATTCTTTAAAGATGGGAGATATAGAGTATGTTTATGTGTTGATAGAATGATTCAAAAAAGAGGGAAAATCTGATGGTGCAGTGGAAAGAAAGGAGAAGTGCAAGGTTGACGTTCTTGAGAAGGTAAAAGAAGGGATCCAGTGCACAAGGAGAGGGAGTGGCCTGAGGTAGGAGCAGAAGCAGCTAAGATGGTACGTTTGAGGGGGTAGGAGGGAAGCAGAAGTTCTGTTTTATGAATGCTTCTCTTTTTTCAGTGATACAGAAGACATGGTCAGCATTTGAAAATGAGAGAGTTGAGGGTGTAGAGGTTTAAGAAAAGAGATGTGAAGTGTGAGGTATTCATCTTAAAAGTGAACTTAAAAGGAAAATGGAGGATTATTACTGTGAGGAAAAATTTAAATGCAAAACAATAGGTCAGGCTGTATGAGTTTCATTAGCAATTTTCAGGTGTTCTATTCTGATTTGGGCATGGTTAATTTTGTTCTGCCAGGAATGGTTTTTTTCCCAGGTGAATATGGTAGAGGAGAGACAGAAGGGCAAAGGAGCTGAAGATATTTGGGAAGAAATGGTTATAATAGTGGATCTTGGAATTTAAAGAAGGTAAAAGGAGAGGCAGGAGGAGGTAGGGGTCGTTAGTTTGGAGGTCTGGATGAAGGTTGGATGTCTAGATTGTTGCATGGGGGGCAGTGCAAGAGCGAATGAACTGGGAGGATGGGGGTTGTGGTTTGTGTGGGTGCTTGAAATCATTTTTGAAAATGGCGTAGTCAAAAATGATTGGGTCTAGAGAGAGACTTTGAGGATGAATGATGTAGGGTGGATTACTGTTAGAGAGGGCATCCATGTGAATGTGGAGGTCTCCAGAAATGATGATAGGTATGAAGTGGAAAGAGACTGGTGCTGAGATTTCAGTGATTGCAGGCAGATTCTGAGAGGCTAGTACTTGAAAAAGAGTGGAGAAATTTAGCCGGATGGCAGGAGCTCTTCAAGGAGGAAGGCAAAAGAACAGTTGTTGACAGTAGAAGCAATCTTCTGACCCTACTGTGTGATGAAAAAATAGCTTCCACTTTTTTTTTTTTTCCCAGTAGGCCCCATGCTCAACATGGGGCTTGAACTTACTACCCTGAGGTCAAGAGTCACATGCTTTACCAACTGAATCAGCCTGGTGTCCCAGAATAGCTTCCACCTGAGAGGGCTACGGTGTCATCAGCAGTAGGTCTGATTTGGTCCAAGAAGATTTCACAATAGAGGTTGAGAGGATAAGGGAGTTTGCAAATTATAAATCTGGGGTCCCAGATGGCACAGGAGAAGAGCTTGGGGGTCTGGAGAAACTTGGGAATTAGGTTAGAGGTAGAACAAAATGGTAGTGACATTGTGGACGATACAGAGAACTAAGGGAGCCTTAGGTTGGTGACAGGCCTAAGTATGGAGAGGGCAGAAATGAGCCCAGATGAATATTTCATGAATAAGGGGAAGTGAGGGATGGGGAGGTCCTCTGTTGATAGCAAGGAATATGTCGAGGACACTGGCAAATGGGGACTGAAGTTTGATAGGATTAGTCCTATTAGTCTCTTAGAAGATGGCTTGTCAAGCTGTGATCCTAATCCTCTGATGTTTTGTAGCCTTTGAGCAGCTACTCTTTTCTGTGGCTCTTATGCCTTTGTTGTTTTTGGCTGGGAAATAAAGGTCCGATAAAGAGCCATTTAATATTTTATTTTTCATCATTATCAATACTTTGTAGAACCAATATAATCTAAGTTTCAGTTACATCCATTTGGCTTCTACATTGAGTCATAGTTTAAAATTAAAGTTTCAGCTTAGATATTCTAAAAGTGGAAAGGGCAGTTATTAGACTATTAATCTCTTTATAGTACATGTGTCTATTGGTTGTAACAATAGGCGCAAGTCAAAGCACCTTCTTTGTGTCAGTAATGGATTTTGAATTATTGTAGGTTAAGAAAAGAAAGAGATGAAGAACGTATTAAAAAATTTGTACAAGAAGAGGCTGTCAGATTCCTTTGGAACCAGGTAAACCTATTCCTGCTGATTTACCTAATGCATGAACCAAGAAAAATTCTAGATTTATTGAGATAATCATAGAATGGTCAGGCATATTAAGCAGTTTCTCAAGGTCAAGGATGTAATATGTGTTCTTTGCCACTAACTCTGAATTAGGACAGTGAATTTTGTTACATTTTACTTAAAAATATTTTCATAATTTTGACAGAAAGATAAAGAACTGTAAAGATGAAGTTAAGTGACTAAACTGAGGGATGTTATAACTTTCCAATAGGTAGAAAATACTCCATTAAAAGTTTTCTGTTAAAAAAAAATGTTTTCTGTAGCCATCTATCTTGTTTTGCCTTTTGGGAATATTTGAATGAAAGGTGACTAAGATTCTGTATGATGGCTCTGATATACATGTCCTAAAAAGTGCACATGACTTCTTGAGAGAGAGAGTTTAAATCCTCTAATAGCATACTTCAGGGATAGTTCAGACAATCAGTTTTACTGTTATTTTATCTCATCAAACATTTCTTTGATAATTTCCTAGAAATATTTTTATAAAAGAACTTGTTATAATAGGATTTTATCCACAAAATTAATAAAGTTACTGATTTCTAAGGTTTTATAATTACTAATACTAGGGGAGTGGTTAAATAAATTATAGAATAATAATACCATGGAACATTATGGAACAGTTAAAAAGAATAACGTAATAGTATGCATT
The DNA here is from genome assembly GCA_003697995.1 of Taxidea taxus jeffersonii. NCBI lineage: Eukaryota > Metazoa > Chordata > Mammalia > Carnivora > Mustelidae > Taxidea > Taxidea taxus. Next base: position 87,952 of record ML103874.1, read on the forward strand.
GATGTAAAAAGTTCTCCAGAATAACGTTGTTAAGTGAAAAAAACAGGAAGTTGCAGAACTTAAGGTTCTGCTTGATATTAAAAACTCTGTGTATATTTGAAAACATAGTAAAAGGTCAGGAAGGACATGTATCAGACTGCCATCAGTGATTTCCTGGGAGGGTGGGCAAAGAGAAACTAAAAGATTCTATATATTGCTTTCTTCTTGCAGATTTAATTGTAAAATTTTGAGATTTTGATTGTATGTTAAAAATGTAAAGGTTAGGGGCGCCTGGGTGGCTCAGTGGGTTAAGCCTCTGCCTTCGGCTCAGGTCGTGGTCTCAGGGTCCTGGGATCGAGCCCCATATCTGGGCTCTCTGCTCAGCGGGGAGTCTGCTTCCCCACCCCCTGCCTATTTGTGATCTCTCTCTCTCTTCTGTTAAATAAATAAATAAATAAATAAAACATATTTTTAAAAAAATGTAAAGGTTATATTATCAAGAACTCAGGGTACCTTTGTATATTTTAGATTTATATATGCTATATTGTTAGAGAATATTTAAAAATTCTATCCTAAATGGATATCAACATTGAGATATTTATTTTAGAGAATCTACTTATTCTGGGCTCTAACTTGTCTTAGTCAATAGACTTCAGTTTCTATTGAGTACATTATTGACCCCTTAGTCACGGCTATTGTGCTTCTGTTTGTTTTTCCAGTAGTAACAAGAGAATTGCTTTGGCCCATCCTGACTCTCCTGGTGAGGACCTTTTGTTACCAAGAACATGTACCACTTGCACCAGCCTGGTTTAGGCTGGGATTACTATGGAAGGGATAAGTCAGGCCATTTCTAACTCCAGTTCTGCCGTTTGCCATTTACCAACTTCATGAGTATTGGGGGAAAAAGCTCAAAGAACATTGTAAAACAGGCATGATTTTTGTTTTATAATAAAATTATATCCTTTGGTTTACAGGTAAGGTCTCTACAAGCTTGGCAACAGATGGTGGATCAGCGTCTAAGTTCCTGGCATACTGATGTTCCTCCTGTATCAAGTACTCTAGTACCCTCTAAACATCCATTATTCACCCAAAGTCAGGAGCCCTCTTCTGATCAAAATTCTGATTGGTTCATTGCTCCTGATGAGGCTCCTCAAGAGAAATCTGTACCAGAATTTCCAGACTCTGGTTTTCATTCTTCCCTAACAGACCAAGTTCACTGTTTGCAGGATTCTCTGGATTTTGAAAAAAGTTCCACAGAAGGCAGTGAAAGTTCCATAATGGGGAATTCCATTGACACAGTCAAATATGGCAAAGAGTCAGATACAGGGGATGTCATTGATGAACACGGTGAATGGAATAAGGAAAGCTTAAACAATGAGCAGGATAATAGTCTACTTGAGCAGTATTTAACTTCAGTTCAACAGCTAGAAGATGCTGATGAGAGGACAAATTTTGATGAAGGGACAGGAAATACTAAGCTTCACATACCTTCTTCCCCTGAAAAGTTAGATGCCTTATCTGATGGTGCTTCTGTAGATGATACTCATGGCATATCTCCTACTTTGCAAGATGAAATCAGCCAGGCACCAGAAAATTGTAAATTAAATGCTGAAGTTCAAGGGCAACAGTCAGACTGCGATTCTAAATTTCAGGTATTGCATGTTGGTATTACTGTGTAGCATGTCTGGTTGCTTGGGAGGAGAGAGCTACTTAAGAATTTCAGTTGTCTTTTTTTTTTTTTTTTGTGAAGGGGAATATCACCCCATTTTTGTTACTATTTATATAGAATTTATATTCTTATCTCATGTTTTCCATATTTTAGAGACTGGGCTGAATCTTCATTTTGATTTTATTAGCTATTAGCTGTAATCTGTCAAACAATATTTATATTGAAAGCTATATGCACTTTATTTCCTAATAACTGAATTGCATCAACAGTGTTCTTGTTTTTTAATGTACTCATTTCCTTTAAAAAATAAACTAGAATATCTTTAAAGAAAATAGAAGAGTTTACCTTAAAGATATAAATAAGAGAAGTTAGATTTTTCTGTATGTGAGGAAATTAATTATGTAGTAAGGAATGCAACTTGTTGAAGTTTGAGTATAGATGAAAAATACAAGGATTGTGAACTATAGAAATTTTTCCAGCCTCCTTGGAATAAGAACATATATTTTTAAGCCTTTTGTCCTCCCTTATGAGTCAAGAAAAGCCTTCTTATGAGCAAATAGGGAGAAAAGGTAAGATTATAGGATTTTTCAGAGGAAATGAATATAATTGTCTCATGGAAAACTTTAATGCCATCTGTCAGTTTTAACATATGAAGTAAAGTGTTCCATCTGGAATTAAAATCTAGCTTACTTAAAGAGGCATGACTAGAATATCTCTTAGATGTGAAGAAAGCAGATGCTAGGCTCCATTTGCTTGGAATAATGTCACAGCAGACATTATCTTTTCATTCAGTGCTTTTTTATCCTACAGATAAGCATTTATGTGCCAACTTCCTTGCCAGAAATTAACGTATATTCATCTTCTCTGACCCTGCATTATATTTGCTTACGTATTTCAGCAGAAGGTCCATGGCCATTTACTTCATTTTTTGACCTCTGCTTCACAATGAAGAACATTTAAAATAATATTAATGGTAGAATATGACTTTTTAAAAGGACTATTTTCTACCCAAATCTTTGGAAAAGTGCCACATTTGGAAGGCAATTGAGTGGTGGTTAAAAAAAATAAACCTCATTTATTTCTTGTTAAGAAGGATATATATCTGTAACTTCAGGAAGAAAAGATAATACTGTATTGAATGTTATTGATGGGTGCATTTGCAAATCAAGGAAGCTTAATAAATTAATCTTTGAGAATATTGTAGTATCATTGAACAACATATAGCTGATTTCCCCTAATCTTTGGACATACAACTATTTAAAACTATGGCAATACTTAAGTGTTCTAAATTTAGGTGCTAAATATCTATTCATTTTTCTGTGACAGTCACTAGATCCCTTTCTTCAAAGTTATATAAAAAAAAAATTATGATCCTTCAAGAATAAAGTTGGGGATCACATGTTATACTTTGCGGATAGCTAGAAACATTTCTCCGGTATGGGTAAGATATATTTTTCTTGGTTTATAAATATGTAGCACTCAGGTTGAGAAGACTTGGATTTCATTCTCAGAAATTCAGAGTCTCTTGAAAAGGAAATATTTTCTGTCTCTTATAAATGAAACAGCCCTCTTACATTCAAAATTTTCCATACTGAAGCATGTGTAACGTTGAATGCACATTAAATAAAAACAGAATTTTTAACTTTTTGAATAATGTTAATTATCTTTTATGAATGATTTTGAATTTCTTCTTAAATATACCCTATTTTTCTATTTTACAGTTAAGTGCCTCATTTGCTGCCCATAGTTAGAAAAAACAACTTGCACTGCACTAAATACCAAAGTGCTGATTTATGGTACATTAATTTCTCATAAAAGTTCCTAAAATGTCTTGGTTCAGTATTGCCTAAGTAGGTTTCTGCTGATATCTTCTCCCTCTTTTTCTAAGAAATGGCACAACACAACTAAATTCATTTGAACATTAGCATTTGTCAGCAAGATTTCCCTTTTTACCTTTGCTTTGATTTTCTGGCCGATAAATAATATTAGTATACTTTTATTTTAAAATTGACATTTTATGGTAATGGTTAATATTCTGCTCTTCATTCGATTAAACTTTACTAGTGTTTTAAAGTGGAAGAATATTCAGTTGCTCCCTACGAACTGTATAGATTATTTTGAATGTAGATGGAATGAAAATAATGTAAATTAGAATGCAGGAAAATTGTGGCATAGACTTAATATATTTTAATAAGTTTACAGTGTAATTTAAAATAACTTATGTAATTAAGTAAGATATTTGGTGTTATGTCATAGGCTATTCATTGGCCTGGCTAAAGAGAGAATGAGTCTAGTAGAGTTTGGGAAGTTGAGCTTTAACATGGTCTTTGTGTTTTTTTCTTATAGGAGAGGATTAGTTTAGCTATGCTAATTTAGTTCATATCAGTTTTCTTGATATATAGAAAATTCAATATATCAATGAGATATTCCTCCAGAAGCACAGCTTCTTACCATGTGAAAATTGGAAGGAATCTTGGCAATTATCTATTCTAATCTCTTTGTTTTAAGGATGAAAAGTTATAGAGAATTAAGTGTTATAGCTAGTCAGTAGTAATAAACTATGAAAACTTAAAAAGTTATTGTATTCCAAAATATATTATTACACACTATTAATTTTACATTTAGTGAGTCAGTAGGAAAATCTTTATGTATTTTTCATTCTCTTTGAAAGAGGAAAAAAACCTGACAGAGCTAGAATCCTACCACTTGAATCAAAATTGCTTGTAGCTTATGACTTAAGTTGTTCAGAAGTCTGAGTAAATTTTCTCTAAGGAATGTGATGTCATTAAAATAATTTTTTAAAAGATTTTATTTATTTATTTGAGAGAGAGAAAGAGAGAGAGAGAGCATGAGAAGGGAGAGGTCAGTGGGAGAAGCAGACTCCCTGCCGAGTAGGGAGCCTGATGTGGGACTCTGTCTATCCTGGGACTCCAGGATCACAACCTGAGCCTAAGGCAGTTGCTTAACCAACTGAGCCACCCAGGCGCCCATTAAAATGGTTTTTAAAGAGGACTCCTAGAGGGCACCTGGGTGGCTCAGTGGGTTAAGCCTCTGCCTTCGGCTCAGGTCGTGATCTCAGGGTCCTGGGATCGAGTCCCGCATCGCACTCTGCTCAGCAGGGAGCCTGCTTCCTCCTCTCTTTCTGCCTGCCTCTTTACCTACTTGTGCTCTCTCCCTGTCAAATAAATAAATAAAATCTTAAAAAAAAAAAAAGAGGACTCCTAGAGATTAAAAATTTAAAAGAATAATTGCATCTGGAATCCATTTATTTCATGATAAGAAGGATAAACAGGTTGCTGAGATATCTAAAATTTTCTAGTGAAATCCCGAGTTTGTTTATATTTCTTCTTCAGTTTTACAGAACAACAGATACCAGAGTTTTAACTCTCTTGATGTGCAGAAATGTCCAATCATGACAGTTGATATGAACACAATATAGTGTGGTTCTATAATCTTAATTATGAAAGGCCTCAATATGCATGTTTTAGGAAAATATTTAGCCACACACTGGTTTGCATATATGCAAATAACTTTATTCTTGAATAATGTAGGTGCCATTTTTGAGTGTGGACTTTTATTTTTGTTTTGGGTTATTTTAAATACGTAAAGTCTGTAATAGTATTTTCCTGTTATCTACTTAATGCAAGTCTAGTTCCACTTTTTGTAAGGATTTTCAGATATAATATGAGCTTAAGATATTATACTATCTCCTTGTTACTTTTTTTGGTGCAGATTCTTAGAATTGGATTTATAACAATAATATAAAATATAAAGCCTTTTTTTTTCTGGAGTGAAGAAGGAATATAGAACATGAGTCTGATCAGTTTCCCATTCATAAAAGAAAAGACTTCATTTTTAATGTATATTTTTATTTTGCCATGTATCTTATTAATGACATTTATTATATTGTAATGTTTTAACTTTTAAAGATTTTTTTTTAAGATTATATTTATTTATTTGACAGACAGAGATCACAGAGAAGCAGGCAGAGAGAGGAGGAAGCAGGTTCCCTGCTGAGCAGAGAGCCCAATGTGGGGCTCCATCCCAGGACCCTGGGATCATGACCTGAGCTGAAGGCAGAGGCTTTAACTCACTGAGCTACCCAGGTGCCCCTATGTTTTAACTTTTAAATATATGATCCCTTTATTCATAAAGTAAAACAGAAAGGGTCTGTAAGGAACACTTAAATATTTTTAGTGATACTGCTTACACTGATCAAACCTACAGTGCCATATTAAAATTAAAAGTCAAGTAAACAAAACAGTTCTCATAACCTTAGAGTGAAACAGATTGTCTTTTTAAAATGAGGTGCTTTTTATTTGTGAATGAGTAGAAATCATATTACATTGTAACTCCTAAATTGATTTTAGTAGATAGCAGGAATCTCTGTGTAGTGGCTTTGTTCATTTTCTAATTCAATTTTTTTGAGTATTTTGTAATAATTTTAATATTAACAAAAAGTTTAAAAGTAAATTTATTTTGGGGCTATTTTTAGATTTCTCTTTAATTTTGTTTTAGAAATAGATGATTTAAAGTGGTTATGGTCTCTTTTATGAAGGCTAAATATTTTGTATTATATTTAATTTGTATTTGAGTCCAATTCTAAATAAAAAGTTTGTACATTTGTTTGAGTGATTAGTCTGTTTATTATAGTGGCTAGTAGTAATGGTTGTTACTCATTGTGTTTGCAATTAATGGGTAATTAAAATTCAGAACAAATTGCAGATAGAATTCTAAGGAAGTTCCAGAGTATTGTTATATAAATGAGTTTACAATAAAATAGTCCTAGCCATATGATAATAGATATGAAATGAAAGAAAGGGTAATTTAGTAGTTTTATTTGGTATAGATTTTATTACTTCCAGGTAATGGGTAGAGAAGAGCAGATATCCCTCACAGAGCACAGATGACACCGTCAAGTACTGTTGAAACTAGGTGCTGAAAAGTTAGGGCGTGAATGAATAAATAGAGCACAAGCCTTCTCATTTGGCCCAGTTGGGACCTATAGTTTGTTGGTATTATGGACCAAATTGTATCCCCCACTAAAATTTATAAGTTGAAGCCCTCCCAATGTGACTATGTTTGGAGATAAGTACTTCAAGGAGGTAATTCAAGGAGTTAAGAAAGGTCGTAAAGAAGGGGTCTTAATCCAATAGGACTGGTACACCCTAGTAAGAAGAGGAAGAGACAGAAGATATCCTTTGTGCATGTCTAGAGGAGATGCCAATTGAGGACACAGTGAGAAGGCAGGCAGCTGTAAGCCAGGAAGAGAGAGCTCAACAAAGCAGCCCTGCTGAGATCCAGATCTTGGACTTCCAGTCTCTAGAGATGGGAGAAAATAAATCTGTATTGTTTAAGCCACTTAATCAATGGTATTTTGTTATGGCAGCCTGAGCAGACTAGTATAGTTGGTTAATCAAAATACTGATTAGGGCAGGGAATCCCAAATTATTTATATACCTTAAAAAATATTTATTGAGATATAAATGGCATACAGTAAACTGTATGTATTTAAAGTGGACAATTTGAGGAGTGTCTGGCTGACAGAGTATGTGACTCTTGACCTCAGGGTTGTGAATTCAAGCCCCATATTGGGCATGAAGCCTACTTAAAAAAATAAAGTGGATAATTTGATAAATTTTGACTCATATACATGCCCATAAAACAATCACAGTAATCAAGATAATGAACATATTCACCACTCTTGAAATATTCTTCATTTTCTTTATAGCCCCTCTTATTTTGTATGGTTTCTTTTACTCAGCATAATTATTTGGGATTCATCTGATATTTTATTCCTTTTTCTTGCTGAGTAGTATTCCATTACATATATTTGCTGCAATTTTTTTCAAAAAAATTTTTTTTTAATTTTTTTCAAATTTTTAAAAAAAAAATTTTCAGCTTTATTGAGAAGTGTTGACATATTGTATAAGTTTAAGGTATATAGTATGGTTCTTTGATATATGTATATATTATAAAATGTTTGCCACAATAACATTATTTAACATATCCATCGCCTTATGTAGTTTTATAATTGTATGTGCTCAGAACTTTTAAAATCTATTCTCTTAGCAACTTTCAAGTTTTATGGTATCAGGTCTTATGTCTAAGTCTAATCCATTTCAAGTTAATTTTTATGAGTGGTATAATTTGGAGATCCAGTTTCATCTTTCAGCATATGAATATTAAGTTTTCCTAGTACCATTTATTGAAGAGAATTTCCTTTCCCTATTGGGTATTCTTTGCTCTCTTGTCAAATATTAGTTGAACATATATGCCTGGGTTTATTTCTAAACTCTTGACTCTGTTCTGTTGGTCTATATGTTTGTTTTTATGCCAGAATCATACTGTTTTGGTTACTGTAGCTTTATAATATAGTTTGAAATCAGGAAATATGCCTCCCACTTTGTTGTTATTTTTCAGCTTTGGTTATTTGGGTCTATTGTGGTTCTATATGAATCTTAGAAATGTTTTTTCTATTTCTGTAAAAAAGAAATGCCATCAGAATCTTGATAGGGATTGCATTGAATCTATAGATGGCTCTGGGTAGTACAGAGCTCTTAAATATTAATTCTTCCAATCCATGAACACAAGATTCCTTTCCATTTGTGTCTTCCTCAATTTCTTTCATCAATGACTTAGTTTTTGGTGTAAAGATCTTTTACCTCCTTGGTTAAATTATTCTTAAATATTTTACTTTCTTTTTAAAAAAAGATTTCATTTATTTATTTGACAGAGAGAGAGAGAGAGAGACAGCAAGAGAGGGAACACAAGAAGGAGTGGGAGAGGGAGAAGCAGGCTTCCCGCAGAGTGGGGAGCCCTCGATTCCAGGACCCTGGAATCAAGACCTGAGCCAAAATCAAGAGTCAGACACTCAACAAATTGAGCCACCAAGGTGCCCCATCTTTTCTTGTATTTTATTTTATTTTTTTTTAAAGATTTTATTTATTTGTCAGAGAGAGGGAGGGAGCGAGCACAGGCAGACAGAGTGGCAGGCAGAGGCAGAGGGAGAAGCAGGCTCCCTGCTGAGCAAGGAGCCCGATGTGGCTGGGATCCCAGGATGCTGGGATCATGACCTGAGCCGAAGGCAGCCGCTTAACCAATTGAGCCACCCAGGTGTCCCCTTTTCTTGTATTTTAAAGAATTTCTTGGAATTAAAAACTGCCTTATTTTTTTTAGTCCCAAGACCGGCTATATCCCCACTCTTTTATTTTTTCCAGGTGCTCCAATAGATCTGCTGTACACATTTAAGAAATTTCCCCAAATAGTTTCACAAGTCTGATCATCTTTCAGTTATCATTCCCTCCCTGCTGTATCCCTTTTGCCCCTTTATTCTGCTCCTTATAGATCCTTCTGCTCTGATGCTCCTTTTTTAAAATTTTTAAATTAAATTTTTATTTATTTAATTTATTTATTTGACAGAGAAAGACACAACGAGAGAGGGAATAAAAGCAGGGGGAGTGGGAGAGGAGAAGCAGGCTTCCTGCAGAGTGGGGAGCCCGACGGGGGGTCTCAATCCCAAAACCCTGGAATCATGACCTGAGCCGAAGGCAGATGCCTAACAACTGAGCCACCCAGGTGCCCCTAAATTAAAAAATTTTTTAAAGATTTTATTTATTATTTGAGAGAGAGAGGGAGCACAGGTAGAGGGGAAGGAGTAGAGTGAGAGAGAGAAGCAGACTCCCCACTGAGCAGGGAGTCCAACGTAGTTACTAGTAGCTTCGGTATCTGGTGAGGGTAATTTTTTTTTTTTAAAGATTTTATTTATTTATTTGTCAGAGAGAGTGAGCACAGGCAGACAGAGTGGCAGGCAGAGGGAGAAGCAGGCTCCCTGCTGAGCAAGGAGCCCAATGCGGGACTTGATCCCAGGACGCTGGGATCATGACCTGAGCCGAAGGCAGCTGCTTAACCAACTGAGCCACCCAGGCGTCCCTGGTGAGGGTAATTTTCTGATTCATAGATGATTGTTTTCTTAGTGTGTCCTTGCATGGTGGAAGCACTGAAGGAACTCTCAGGTGTCTTAAGCAAAATAAAGGAACACACGAAGAAAGTCCCACACAAGGCAAAAAGTCCAGCACAAGCTGTGAGTACTCTTTCATCTCTTGGTAAGGAATGTTCTAGGCCAAGGCAGTATGTATGAAGGACTGCTTGGATGAGTCTGCCTTTCTCAGCAAGAGGCAATTAAGGTTAAATGAGGTCATAAGGGTAGTGCACTAATCCAATGAGACTGATATCCTTATAAGAGGAGATGGGGGGATAGAGAAACAAGATGAGAGTGAAGCTGGAGGTGTTTCTGAGGACACGCTACCTAACCTTCCCTGTGGCTGGCTATGTTCTGGATTGCCAATCAGGCCAGGTGGTTTGAGTACTATGTCATACAGCACAAGAGGGAGCTGTGGCACCCTGAGGAGGACCAGCATAGAGAGCTAGAAGCATTCAAAGACAGGATATGAAGTAGCAGGAGAAGAAGCTCCTTTGCAATGCCCAGCAGAACTCCTGAGGCCTTCAGGTGCTTGAATCCTAGCCTCTCTATTCACGCTTGTGTGCGCGCGCGCACACACACACACAGAGTTCCTTAAAAAAAAAAAAAGGGAAACACAAGGTATATATCTCCAAGGCAATAAGAAAGCTCTCACAAGGAACTGAATCAGCTCGCACCTTGCTCTGGGACTTCTAACTTTCAGAACTGTAAGAAAATAAATTTGTTGTTTAAGCCCCCCAGTCTATGGCATTTTATTATAGCAGCCTGAACAGACTCATACAGGCACCAAATTCCTCTTCCTTCTAGTCTCCTATCCTTGGCACATCTCATGGTTCATAGTGTTTTGGGAATAGGGTGGTTGGTACCTAACCTGACAGTAGTCACTTATTTTGAACAATGGTTTAAGGGGTTTGGGGGCCCAAATTTCAGTCACTTGTTCAAAGGGTTCAGAAGCAAAGTAACTGAATCGGGAACTGACATGGGCTCAGGAGTGCTTGTGCCCCAAGCTTCTGCCATCAGAGATGGAGCCAGGTTGCTGGTAAATACCCACCAAAGTACACCAGAAACTAGCTTAATTTCCTTTTTTGCTTATTTAACTCTCAGATCCATGCCTTGTTAGAAAAGTAAAATTGAGTAACATTAGCATCAAAACTTCTTTGCAGATAGGTCAGAAAGGAACAGTTCCTTTGGTTTTGTATCATGACATATAAACCTTATGTCCTCATTTTTATCCAGCTCTCAAAGCTTGATTATCATAAATGTAGTATTCAGAAATTCCTTATGCCATGTCATAACCTGAGTAGGAAATTTAATGGAAGAGATTTGGGACACTGTGCTAGGGGACTTTTATTTGTTATTTCATTTATTCCCAAGTGCAGATACTGTTGCCCCTAATTTACAGTTGAGGAATTGAGCCCAGAGAAGTTAAATCATTTGCCTAGACTGGCACTGCTAGTATGAGGTAGAGCTGTGTGTCAGCTCCAGTCAGGCTAAGATCCAAATTGTATATTTTTTGTATGATAGTATTTTTCATTGGGAGTGTGGTGACTTTGCAGTCAGAGTTATTTGAAGTGATATGCAGTTATCTAGTAATCATAGGTGGCCAAAATGACTGTATAGAGGTAAGATGACTCAAATGATTCAGGATTATGAGTGCCTGTGGGAGAAAGGGCTTATCAGGGATCACTAATGTGATTCAAAACCATGACTTAGAAGTCAGCATTTCCCGTTTTAAGTATTTGCAGCTTACCAGGCAGCCGAACTAGAAGATAGGTGATGGGGTGTCTGGGAGATAGGACTTAGAACACAAATTTATCATATGGGGATCTTCTTCTGGCAGAGACAACGGAAGTCACCTTTTATGAACAGGCCTTGGAAAGCTGGCTTTCTCCAGGAAGGAGAATGAAATGGTTACTCCAGAAGAGTGTGCCATATGTAGAAACTGCTTTTCTTCCATCCGTCTGGTCACCCATGCATGTAGTTCTGCCACGAAAACATCTGAATAAGCACGTAGAGTCCATTGTGGTCAGTAAATGTAAAAATAATGAATGTTAGTTGCAATTTGTATTAATTCTTCTTCAATCTTGAGATAATAGTCCGGGGCAGGTCTATTTTTAGAGTCTGTGTTTTGCTGGGATAAATTCCATTAACCCCACCGTGCACTGAAGAACACAGAGCAGCCTGCAATCCCTTCCGGCTTCCTGAGCAGGTCCTTTATCTCTCTTCCAAGGTCTCCTCTCAGTTCCTGAATTTCACATAGCCATAGACGTTCTGCCGCTTAGAAGAACGTCCAAAATAGGATAATCCAGATTTGGGGGATGGGAGAACGTATGCAGGCATTTTTGCCAGAAGACCTATGTTATGTACAGGGAGAGTAAAAGGAAAGAGGCTGTTTTAAGGGCAAATAGAGTAAGTCGACTGATTCCAAGCGGGGAAAGATCGAAGGATCAGCCGTTCTAGAGCTCGTGCGTGGCCAATAGAGTTTTTTCTGGCAGAAGAAACAATACATTCCGCCACTGACAAGGAAGACGGCCCGAGTAGGGGCTTCTCCAGTATGGTCACTTTCGCTGACAAGAAAAAAGCCTTGAAACAGACTGTCCTTAGGGAACCCTCACGTTCAAAGGCGCGAGAAGCCCGTCCCGAGAGCGGCTAGAGCTCAGGCCACTGCGCTAACAGCTGTACGACCCCTGGCGCGCAGAAGCAAAGCGGACCCTTGTGCGAGCAGCGCCCATTACGCTTGCCTCGCCTGGCGGTTCAGCGTTCCGCGCACAGCGCCCGCGGCTGTCAGTCAGCATCCTCGGCCCGCCCCTTCTGGAGTTCAACCAATTGTAGCCGGGGGTCGGGGGTGAGGAAACGTAGCGGGGCCAGGAAGCAGGCGCCAGGCAATCTGGCGCAGTAGCCTCACATCCCACCGTCCGAATGCCTAGCGGCCGGAGAGAGCACAGCGGCCTGCAGGGCTCGGCGGTGAGTGCGGGACTCCGGTTTGTGCGCAGGCGCCGGGCTGGGTCCCTGCCACTCGAGGGACCCAAAGCCTGGCGCCTCGCGGGTGCCTCTAGTCTGAGAAGTCCCTTTCTCCTCACGCGCCGACCCCTGAGCCCCCGGCCTGGTGCAGAGGAGCTGCAGACTTGGGGATCACGGCTGGGGTTTCTGGAGCCAGAAAGGGAAGGCTTGCGTCCTCGGCGGGGGCAGAATTGGAGCCTCCGGCTGCAGCAGTTTCGGACTTGACTTGCCCGAGCCGCTGCGGCTCGGCAGGGAGGGGGCGGGGCTGACGCGAGCATCTCCGTGCTCAGTTTTCCGGACTTGCTGCAACGCGGGCAGGTGCAGCAACTGAAGACCTCTGCCTAACCCGGTGCGGGGCACTTTGCGACGCCTCCCTCCTCAGCCCCATTCTCAGGTCTCACTGCTGCCCCGTGGCCCAGCTGCCACTTGCCTGGCGATGCTCTCACACTTTGGACTCTTCTGGCATTGTTGAGCTGACGCTTTGGGACATCAGATTCAGGTCGTATGGGGAGAGAAGCGTGTGACTTTGCAAGGTGTGATGTGGAAACTGTGGCCTGTCACCCGTCTCCGCTTGATTAAAGGCCACTAGGGTGGTGGTAAGTGGCATTCTCAGCCAGGATTTATACAAATTCCGTGTGTAATTGTCTGTAAAATTTTCCTTTCTTTTCATTATTTACTCTAAAGGAGGATTGCTGCCAATTTCCTAAAGATGAAGAATGACACTGCTCAGTGGCCCTTCCCCTTCCTCAGTGTGGTTATCATTTGGAACATCAGGGTGTGCTTGAAGCTGGCGGGACTCCCAGACTCTGATCATTAAGTGTCTGGTTCCATGCAGTGGAGGTAGCAGCATGCTTCAAGGTGTTTGGGTTCTGCTTTCCTCTGTCTGTACTTAGTCTCTTCTCTCCACAGTCTCTGGCCTGAAACAACGCTGTTATTTGTTACTAGGAAGGGAAACGAAGGAATAGATCACTGAAGTGAGATTGGCTGTCCTTGTTATCCTGGAATCAGATTGTCCTGAGGGGACAGTGTAAGTTACAATTAGAGATCATTTTGGAAAGGCCTGACTGGCTGATAGAAATAACACCTCTGACCACCTCATACTAACGGTTCCCCTCTTTGGCAGTATATTGTAGTAGTTATTTGGAGATCTTTTTTAAAAAACCTCTTTCTTAGGCCCTGGTCCCGCAGATTCCGATTCAGTTAGTTGAGTCTGGTCTAAGCATTGGCATTGTTAAAAGCTTACAGGATGATATTAATGTGCATACAAGTTTAAAGAACACAGCCTATCAATGAGCCTTATTTTCTCTTACAGCACTTACTACTCTGTGACTTATTTAACTGATTTCTTTACTTCTCATCTCCTCTCCAACTGTGTCCCCATCCCCCCATGACAGCTTGGGGTGCTGCTTTGGAAGAAGGGCAGGGGAAGGCCTGGGTGGTGAGTCAGCACTTTGGGTGTGAGGTGGGGATAAATGAAAGAGAAATGGAATCAGGGGAAACAAGTCCCGCAGACTTCTGCTGTGCTTCCTCTTTGTCAAGGGTTGACCTTATTTGGTGACCCGTCATTGTCATATTCAAGGATATAGCTCCAGTTCTTTCTCTGGATCCTGGCCTGTTAAGTTTCAGGGTCTTACCCAGCACCTTGTGAAATATAGGTGCTCTTTGTTATTTATTTATTGAAGTATGGTTAACATACAATATTATATTCGTTTCAGGTGCTCATCATAGTGGTTTGACATTTATATACATTATGAAATGATCATCACAATCAGCATAGTTATTGTCTGTCACCATATGGAATTATTACTATATTATTCACTATGTTCTCTATATTATATTTGCATCCCCATAACTTATTTATTTGGTAACTGGAAGTTTGTACCTCTTAATCCTCCTCATCTATTTTGCTCACCCCTCCCCCCCTTTTCCCTCCCCTCTGGCAACCATCAGTTTTTTCTCTGTGTTTATGAGTTATACAGCTGCAATTTGTAAAGTTTGATATATAAATTTTTTAGAGGGGGGAGGAGCAGATGGAAAGAGAGAGAGAGAGAGAGAGAATATCTTAATCTCACAACCCTGAGATCATGACCTGAGCTGAAATCAAGAGTTGGATGCTTAACTCACTGAATCACCCAGGTGCCCCTGATAATAGAAATATTTAAGTTTGGGTATATTCCATGTAGATCTGTGATTTGTCTTCTGTGTAGGGTGTCCATATATTCTGAATTAAAATTCTATACACTTGGTCTGACAAGTACAATTATATTTATGTGGATAGCAGTTCAGGGTGTATAGAATGGGGGACTGTCCCAGAAACTGGATGTATAGTTATCCTGTAATACCTTGTCCTTGTGAAATGGTTGTCTAATTTCCTAGAGGAGGGGTTTGCTGCCTAATTTTCTTTTTAGTACTAAACTCAACTATTCACTGATGTTACTGACACTTTTAATTCCAAGTGATGTAAACAATCATTCTGTAATTCTCTTATGAGATGGGGTAGGAAGTCACATACATAGTGGCAGTCTAGGGTTGTTGTGACAGGCCATAAAGAAGTTAGATTGGCTGGTAAGTAGTCTTAATCACCTTTGGCAGAAGAGACCCAACAGACCATGCATTTACTTTTTGCTTATCCTTCAAACATAAATATGAAGCATGACTAAGTGGAGGACTGACACATTAGGAGGATTTGAAAACAAGACCACTCAAATTTAAATTCCTCCTGAATTAATCATAACTTTTGGATCTGTCTAGAAACCTCTTGTTTTCTATAGTGGTAGGATGGGTTGTTGATGTACATAATTATTCTAGTCTTTAAGAAAAGTAACGTATGGAGCTTTTATCTTTGATTTATATTTTTTCAGTTATATTGCTAATTATAAAATTTGACCTTAAGCTCAGATCTGGGAGTGACTTGCCATGTTTAAGTTAATATATATATATATACATACATATATATATATAAATAGCCAGTTACTATTTTTTATTAGTAGTAAAGGAAATGTTTCTCCTACTTTGTTATACTGAAATCTCTGTGCATCTCGGGATAAAATTGTACTCTTGATTTCAAATGTTTTCCTTAATTTTGGTATCTTTAACCTGGATATCATGTGTGTAATCTTGTTGCAGCAGGAAGAATGGTATAAAAGTGAGGAAACATCAACCTGTGCTTTGAATATGGCAAGAAAAGAATAAGCGCTGTCATGATTGCTTGAATTCAGGAATTTACACTGGAAGGAAAGTTAGATATAAGCTCTAATCTCTTAGTTCTAATAAGCATTTCTTCTTGGGAACTGGAAAATTTTTTTAAAAAGGTAAATAACATTCAGTAATAAATTTTGATTTTTGGGGGTGCCTAGGTGGCTCAGTTGGTTAAGCTGCTGCCTTCGGCTCAGGTCATGATCCCAGCATCCTGGGATTGAGTCCCGCTTCGGGCTCCTTGCTCAGCAGGGAGCCTGCTTCTCTCTCTGCCTCTGCCTGCCACTCTGTCAGCCTGTGCTCACTCTCTCTGACAAATTAAAAAAAAAAAAAAATTTTTTTTATTTTTGGCTGGTCTAGAAAACTTTTCCTTAGAGTCATTCCATCTAGCATTTTTATTTTTATTCAATTCTAAGGCAGTTTGAGATACTGAATGATATTGTCCTGCTGTCTTTTTAAATAACTTTCTTGCTATAATGCCTAGGTTTTGTATTTGTAGGAAAACAGTAGAGAATGATTAGAGATTTCTTCTTTCACTTTGAAATTTTTCATTTTATTTATTTATTTTTTTATAGGTTTTCTTTATTTATTTGACACAGAGAGAGAGATCACAAGTAGGTAGAGAGGCAGGCAGAGAGAGGGGGAAGCAGGCCCCCGCTGAGCAGAGAGTCTGATGACCCTGAGACCATGACCTGAGCCAAAGGCAGAGGCTTAATCCACTGAGCCACCTAGGTGCTCCGAAATTTTTCATTTTAAATTGAATTGTTTTTCTATATTTGGTTTAATGCTGTGTTTCTCCTTATGGCTTGTCGTTAATTATTACTTTTAGAAACCTGCTTTTTTCTATTTGTAATTTTTATTTCTTGGTGAAAAATTAGGACACAAAGATAAAGGAGAAAAAAAACTGTGCAGAGGTAACAACTATGACATTTTCATATATGTCTTTTCAAAGAGAGGTCTAAGTGCCCCTTAGACCACATCTACTTATATATACAGATGGGTCTGGAAGTCAGGTCTTGCATGCCCCTCCAGTAACAACTTTCAGTAGAAGTCCTTGGCCATGAGGGGTTTCTTGCACATTTGCTTTGCTACCTATGTTCCTGTGGTCCCCATAGTTCTGGAGTCTGCTGCCCTTGCTATCCTTCTGTATCCCTGACCGTAGCTGCACTGCTGCCACCTGGCTCTGAATAACACTAACCTTCTCGAAGCTGCTGGTGTTTCTGCAGTACACAGACGGTGCTTACTGTGGTGCTGCTGTTTATCTATTTGACAGAGAGAAAGAGACAGAGAGAGAGCACAAATAGAGGGAGCAGCAGAGAGAGAAGGAGAAGCAGGCTTCCCACTGAGCAGGGAGCCCCAACACAGGGCTCAGTCCCAGGACCCTGGGATCAAGACCTGAGCCGAAGGCAGACACTTAACTGACTGAGCCACCCAGTTGTCCCTTTTTTGTTTCTTTGTTTGTTTTGTTTTGCTTTTTATTTTTTTTTTAATAAGATTTTATTTATCTGAGAGAGAGTGCTCGCTGGGGGAAGGGGCAGAGGGAGAGGAAGAGGGACAAGCCAACTCCACGCTCAGCACAGAGCCCTGCACTGGGGCTCAATCTCACAATGCTGAGATCACCACCTGAGCTGAAGCCAAGAGTTGATGCTCAACCAACTGAGCCACCCAGGTGCCCTGGTTTCTGTTTTTTTTCTTTAATTTTTAATTTTAAAAATATTTTATTTATTTATTTGAGAGAGAGAGAAGATAGAGACAGGGAGCTATGGAGGGGGAGCAGAGGGAGAGAGAGAAGCAGATTCTACCCCAAGGGTGGAGCTTGATGTGGGACTTGATCTCACGACCCTGGGATCACAACCTGAACTGAAATCATGAGTTGGATGCTCAACTGACTGAGCCACTCAGGTGCCCCTCTGTTTTTTGTTTTTTGTTTTTTTTTTAATCATGATTGGTATAGTCTAGTTAGAGGAACAGGAAATACATACAAATACATACAAATACAGAGGAGTGAAAATGCTGAGATGTGAAGTGAGAAGAAAGTGCTGTGGGACTTCTGAGGATGGAGAGCAAGTTAGAATAGCTTAGTTTTGTCTCCTTTATGAGGCAGAGATGAGGAGGAGTTGTGGTCCTTGTGGCATGGGAATGGATTAGACAGGTGGAGTGAAAGAGTGAGGGAGTAGGACAGCTTGCCAGGTTCAGTACAACGTTGCCGGGAGAGCTGGTGCAGCTGAGGTAGTCAGAGATCCTCTGCGCCATAGTTATCATACTATCATACTAATTACATGACTTCTCCACCTTGCCCTCTATGGAGAGCCTAGCTAGAATCAAAATACCAGTATTTTTTTTCTATTTACCTATACCAAAATAAATACTGGGGAGAGCATTTTGAATTCATTATGTGAGAACAGGTAGGAGCAGCAGGCTCTGATGTCCTCTGCCTCTAGCAGTTATGATGAAGGAGTTGGGTCTCCTCTTAATCATCAGGCTTAGCTTGGGACGCCTGGGTGGCTCAGTTGGTTGAGCGGCTGCCTTCGGCTCAGGTCCTGATCCCAGCATCCTAGGGTCGAGTCCCACATCGGGCTCCTTGCTGAGCAGGGAGCCTGCTTCTCCCTCTGCCTCTGCCTGCCACTCTGTCTGCCTGTGCTCACTCCTGCTCTCTCTCTGATAAATAAATAAAAATCTTAAAAAAAAAAATCATCAGGCTTTGCTTTTCTTTCCTCTGTCTTCAGGGCAAGTGTCTTCCCTCCTGGGCCCTGTTACTCTGCTGAGCATCCTCCCTCAGGAGCTGGACATCCAAAGGGTGTTTCTTGTCTTCTGCTGTGTAGGGGGACAGCATTCCTTGTTTTCTAGAGGAGGTGGGGATGGTTTGCACAGTTTCTCAGAACTCCTCATAAAATCAGGTTTCCTCTTTTTTTTTTTTTTTAAGATTTTATTCATTTATTTGACAGAGAGAGATCACAATAGGCAGAGAGGCAGGCAGAAAGAGAGGAAGGGAAGCAGGCTCCCCACTGAGCAGAGAGCCTGATGCGGGGCTCGACGCGGGGCTCGATCCCAGGACCCTGGGATCATGACCTGAGCCGAAGGCAGAGGCTTTAACCCACTGAGCCACCCAGGCGCCCCAGCAGGTTTCCTCTTAATGCTCCTCAAATACAATCACTTTAGGAGTGTTATGTAACTTGAGCTATAAGGGAAGGGGAGTGATTTTATCTACTTAGACCTCTAGAAATTTAACAGTGACTTTAATTTTCTAATTCTAAGTGTTTGAAGACATTCTTCTTTGCCTTCTTCAAAGTTAAAATCTAAAATTTGCAGGACAAATATCATTGTATTTGTACGGAACTCTGGGGTTGAGTTTGAGCAAATTGAATGCGCAACAGATCATCTTACTGCGCTCTGGCACTTTGCTTTCCCCTCATGACTTTGGGCCTTTGAGAGGGTTCAGGAAGAGGAAGTGTGGCACCTTTCCTCTTACCACACACTTGGCTGTTGGAGTTGGTGATCTGTATTCTCATCTTCCCTCTTTGAAGGAGTCCTGTGAAGAAAAGTGTGCTTCTTAAGT
Organism: Taxidea taxus jeffersonii; assembly: GCA_003697995.1. Taxonomy (NCBI): domain Eukaryota; kingdom Metazoa; phylum Chordata; class Mammalia; order Carnivora; family Mustelidae; genus Taxidea; species Taxidea taxus. Next base: position 107,332 of record ML103874.1, read on the forward strand.
CAACCCCAGCCTCTCCTCCATACAAAGAGCTCTTAATGATACTAGCGGAAAACAAACAAATTCAACTAAAAGCTCATCTACAGATCAGAAGAACGAAGACATGGAGTTTTGAGGAGTGAAGGTAGCATGGCGTCGGCCATGGGTGATCAAGACACAGCCAGACAATGTGGCTCAATTTCTTCAAACTACGGCTTTTCTGCTGTCTGCTTGCAGTGCTGATGGTGGTGGTGCTGGTCGTCAATGTTACTCAGGTAGAGGTGAGTACTTCGTATGAGCCCTTCATATTCTCCTTCATAACTAAAGGAACCAAATCTAAGGATTTGGGGCTAACTAGCCTAGGAAATGCTGGTCATCAGAAAACTTACCCTGATCATAGCTCTTGTTTTCATTTATTCAGTATGCCAACTTCACCCCTGTACTTTCAGTGGTTATATACTGTGCTGGTCACAGAAGGTACAGGGGTGAAGTTGGCATGATTTCTTCAGTTATGGAGCTCATATTCTAAATGTGCATAGGAGAAAACAATAATCATAATCATATAGTAATAATAAGTGATTATTAGGAATTGTGAAGAATACAGTAAAGAAAGGAAAGCAGACTACTCTATAGTTGTTAGGGGGATGAAGGAGGGTTTTTTCAAGGAGAGACCTTTTATTTTATTTATTTTTAAAATTTATTTACTTGACAGAGATCACAAGTAGGCAGAGAGGCAGGCGGGGGGTGGGGGCAGGCTTCCTGCTGAGCAGAGAGCCCGATTCAGGGCTCGATCCCAGGACCTTGGGATCATGAACTGAGCCACTGAGCCACACAGGTGCCCCAAGGAGGGGACCTTTTAGCTGACTGCTGGCCAAAAACTGAAGGAATATCTCAGAGGAAGGAGTTGATGAATCTGTCCTGAAAACTATAGAATGCACACAAGGGCAGGACTCTGTCTTACTGACCCCTCTCCAGTGCCTGGCACTAGGAAGGAACTTAGAAGTTTGTCCCTTTCCTCTGCTTTGCCACTCATAAGTCACTGAAATTTATGGAGTAATTCTAGATAAAATGATGCTGCCCTTTTACTTTTGTTGGCCTGTGAAACTTCTCAGGTTGCACGTCCATCTTAATTACAGTGTTTCTCTGCTTATTGGCTTTTACTATAGATGGAATGTCTGTGTCCCCAAACATTCTGGCCCTCTTGAGAGCTCTGATTATTGCTGTCTTCCATGTTTTCAGGTTTTTCCTTCAGCCTCCATAGTTTCCTCATGCATTTGGGCCCTCCGGTACTCTGCTGAGTACCCGAGAGGGGCCCTCTGGAGATCCCCTGAGTTCTCTCTGTCTGCACCTCTCCTCCTGCCACTTTGTTTTGTGTATTCACTTTGGTCTTTTAAGACTTGGCCACGTCTCTTCAACTTTAGTTGACCAGGCTCTACCCAGGATCCCCTCACGATGCTGCAGCCTGGAAACGCTTTCAAGGTTGTAAGCAAAGGGTCTTCCATATTTTCCGTCTTTCAGGCATCATTGTTCTTTGTTGTCTAATGTTCAGGGTCTGGAAAATCATTGTTTCTTATATTTGTTTTTTTTTTTTTTTAAAGTTTCAGATGGAAGGGTAAGTCTCACTGTTTATTTTGGCTAGATGTAGAAGTCTGAGGGCTTTGAATTTGAGGGAAAGTGATCATTGAGAAGCTGGAGAGAAGAAGGATTAATGGACCAAGGAGAGGAGATAATATGATCTAGAGCACAATTGGAGCATAAAACTTTATGTAGGATGAGAGAGCATATATTGTGGGTGTTCTTGTTATCATTTTAGTATTAATTATGTAGGAGTTGCCGTGCTCCTTCCTCTGATCTAAGAAGGAAAAATATCGTGATGGTTGGCAATGTAGATGCATTTGCTGCTGGAGGGAAGGACCTTGAAGCACTTCTTGCCTATAGAGCAGGTGGAAGGTGGAAGGCGGGGTACTTGCAGGAGGCTTGTGTGCAGGGGTTAGGAAGAACAGGGTTGGGAGATGGAGCTGAGCCTGTGGGATGACAGACAGGCAGTAACTATCAAGACCAGGGGTGTGCATCGCACTCTTCTTCATTGGTTTTGTGAATGTGTGTGTGTGTTTTACCACATTAAATAGCGTGGGTGTGCAAATAGAAAAAAGAAACTTGTGTGGGTCTAGGTTGAGTGAGGAGGCAGGAAAAGGAAGAAAGAGAGAATTGAGAGGGTAGGCCAGAGTCCTACATCATTGATGTTATCGCAGGAAGGAATGTGAGAAAATTCCCCTAGTACTCCTACTTTAGTTCTTGAGAACTTGCAGACTGAATGCCAACTAAGAGCTCTAATTATCCGCACCAAGACTAACTCAGCAATAAGGGAGACGGGAGATAGATGGTAGTGATAAACGATTAAGACAATTCTGACATTGACAATAACAAATAGTTCTTTTGATAGAGTGCAGTAAAACATTTTCCTTGTCTAAAGAGGTCCAAGTTGAGAATATTGCCATGACTTTTAAACTGTTCAATTTATTACTGTGATGGAAATTGATAAAGAAGATTAGGGTAGGGGATGGAGAGCGGGAAAGGCTCTAAAGCTTGGCAGTCTGCCATCCCTTAATGTCCTTCCATCCTATGCTTCTGATCCTAATGGTGCTTTTCTTATGATTAGGGTATCCAGTCATTTCCTGAAAAGTACAGGCTCAGTTTTAATTAAAAATATCACATAATATGAGAAGGAGGTATATGTAGCAAAAGTTGCAGAAGGGATCACTAGTATCTCTCTGATAAGCTCTCATTGAGCACATCCTGTTTTTCCCCCACTTATTCATTGATATTTTAGATATCTATGTATATTTTTCTGATTATAAAAATAATACCAGTCTGTTAGGGATTTGGCTACAAGTAAAGAAACCTGATTCTGGCTGACTTTAATGTTAAGGAATATTACTCATTTATAGTAGAGTCAGGAGGTAGTTGGGCACAGCTGAGGCTCTGTTTCTCTGTAAGTCTCTGGAGTCTCTATAAGTTCTCTGTAAGTCTCTTATCTCTACCCTCCTTCCTTTCCTCCTTTCTTTGTGTTAGCTTTTATGCATGGCATCCTCTTTCTGGTTGGATTTTAGGATGCTCTCATAGCAATAGGTGCTTGTGTCCTTGTTCATGTTCGGCTTAAGAGATAGTTCTCTCATAACTCTCTGAAGAGATTACTTGCATTTTTCCATTTGCAGCTAAAATTCAGATAGCTATTACTAGAACACTGGCATGGTCTGGATTTGACTGCCTGCATCCACCAGAAACTTCCAGCAACCTCTCCTGGATTTTCATAGGCTAGGATTGGGTCCCATGCCCATTCCGGAATCAGTCACTAGGGATTATTCCTTGATCAGTCAGGGCTACCCCTGACCTAACAGGTCAGCAAATGGCAGTGCTGTTTTTCAGTAGGCAGAGAATGAAACAGATGTGGGATGTAAGATTCTCTCCAGACCACCACTGACAGTGGCTCCAGGAGTGACCATTGGGGGTTTCCTCTTGGCTTTGAATCTAAAAAGGTGGCAGACCCTGGAGTTGTCCTTATTATTGGCCCAGAATAGAGTTGTCATTTAGGAAAATTTTAGCAAATTGATCTTTTTGCATTCTTTTTCACTTGTGAATAAAATTCATGTGGCTTGGAACCAAATATCTGGTGATTCTTGGGCTGCATTGGTCAATTGGCTGTTTTTTTTTTTTTTTTAATTTTAATTCCAGTATAATTAGCAGACTGTGTTACATATATATATATATATATATATTTTTTTTTCCAAAGGTTTTTGTTTATTTGACAGAGAGAGATCACAAGTAGGCAGAGAGGCAGGCAGAGAGAGGGAGAGGAGGGAACAGTCCTCCCGCTAAGCAGAGAGCCCAATGTGGGGCTCAATCTCAGTACCCTGGGGTCATGACCCAAGCTGAAGGCAGAGGCTTTAACCCACTGAGCCACCCAGGCGCCCTGAGACTGTGTTATATTAATTTCAAATGAACAAAACAGTGATTCACCAATTCTATATATTATTCATTGCTCATCCTAATATATGTACTCTTAATCCCCTCCACCTATTTTATCCACCCCCTACCAGCTTCCTTCTGGTAATCACCAATTTGTCCTTTATATTTAAAGGTCTGTTTTTTTGGTTTGTCTTTTTCTTTCTTTTGTTCTTTCTTTGTTTTTTTCTTGTATATCACATATGAGTGAAATCATATGGTATTATGTCTTTGTCTAACTTCACTTAACATTATACTCTCTAGGTCCATCCATGTTGTTGCAAATGGCAAGATTTCATTCTTTTTTTGGCTGAGTGATATTCCATCGTGTATATATATATATATATACACACACACACCACATCTTCTTTGTCCATTCTTCTGTGGATGGACACTTGGACTGCTTCCATATGTTGGCTATTGTAAATAATGTTGCAGTAAACAGAGGGGGCCATATATCTTTTTGAATTAGTGTTTTCATATTCTTTGGGTAAATATCCATTAACGTAGTTACTACATCATTTGGTAATTCTATTTTTTTAATTTTTAAAAAGCTTTTATTTTATTTATTTGTCAAAGAGAGAGAGAGAGAGAGCACAAGCAAGCAGAGCGGCAGGCAGAGGCAGAGGGAGAAGCAGGCTCCCCGCTGAGTAGGGAGCCTGATGTGGGACTTGATCCCAGGACCCTGGGATCATGACTCAAGCTGAAGGCAGCCGCTTAACTGACTGAGCCACCCAGGTATCCGGTAATTCTATTTTTAACTTTTTGAGGAAACCTCCAAAATGTTTTCCACAGTGGCTGCACAAGTTTGCATTCCCACCAACAGTGCATGAGGTTCCTTTTTCTCCACATCTTTGCCTTCTATTGTTATTTCTTACATTGTTGATTTTAGCCATTCTAACAGGTTTGAGGAGATACCTCATTGTGGTTTTGATTTGCATTTCCCTGATGATGAGTGACGTTGAGCATCTTTTCCTGTGTCTCCTGGCCAGCTGGATGTCTTTGGAGAAATGTCTGTTCATGTCTTCTGCACATTTTAAATTGGATTATTTGATTTTTTTTTTGGTGTTGAGTTATATAAGTTCTTTATATATTTTGGATAGTAACTCTTTATGGATATGTCATTTGCAAATATCTTCTTCCATTGCGTAGGTTGTCTTTGTTTTATTGATTATTTCCTTTTGAAGATTATGAAGATTATGAAGAATTTTTTTATTTTAATGTAGTCCTAATAATTTATCATTGCTTTTGTTTCCCTTGCCTGAGGAAATATATCTAGAAGAATGTTGCTATGGCCAATGTCAGAGAAATTAATGTCTATGCTCTCTTCTAGGATTTTTTATGGTTTCATGTTTTCTATTTAGGTTTTTAATCCATTTTGAGTCTGTTTTTCTGTATGGTGTAAGAACATGATCCATTTTAATTCTTTTACATGTAACTGTCCAGTTTTCTCAACACCATTTGTTGAATAGACTGTCTTTTTTCCATATTGCGTATTCTTGCCTCCTTTGTCAAAGATTAATTGACCAAATGATCGTGGGCTCTTTATTCTGTTCTGTTGATCTATGTGTCTATTTTTGTGCTATTTCTGGGCTCTTTATTCTGTTCTGTTGATCTATGTGTCTATTTTTGTGCTAGTACCATACTGTTCTCCTTACCACAGTTTGTAGTATATCTTGAAATCTGGGATTTTGATAGCTCCAGTTTTTTTGTTTTTTAATTCATTTATTTGACAGAGAGGTTAAAGCGAATGAGGGGGCAAGGGTGGGTGCAGAGAGAGAGAGAGAAGCAAATTCCCCACTGAGCAGGGAGCTCGATGTCACGGGGCTCCATCCCAGGACCCTAGGGTCATGACCTGAGCCAAAGGCAGATGCCTAACTGACTAAGCCACTCAGGTGTCCTGTGATACCTCAGTCTTGTTCTTTTTCAAGATTGCTCTGGCTATTTGGATTTTTTTATGGCTCTGTACAAATTTTAGGATTATTTGTTCTAGTTTTGAAAAAATGCTACTGGTATTTTGATAAGGATTACATTAAATTTGTGGATTGCTTAGGGTAGTATGGACATTTTAACAGTATTTGTTCTCCCAGTCCATGAGCATGGAATATCTTTCCATGTGTTTATGTCATCTTTAATTTCTTTTATTGTGTTTTGTAGTTTTCAAAGTACAGGTCTTTCACCTCCTTGGATAAGTTTATTCCTAAATATTTTATTGTTTTTGGTGCAACTGTAAATGGGATTGTTTTCTTTTTTTTTCTTTAAATTTTTTTTTTTTTAAGATTTTATTTATTTATTTGACAGACAGAGATTACAAATAGGCAGAGAGGCAGGCAGAGAGAGAGGAAGGGAAACAGGCTCCCCACTGAGCAGAGAGCCCAATGCGGGGCTCGATCCCAGGACTCTGGGATCATGACCTGAGCTGAAGGCAGAGGCTTTAACCCACTGAGCCACCCAGGCACCCCGGGATTGTTTTCTTAATTTCCCTTTTTGCTGCTTTATTATTAGTGTATAGAAATCCAGAAGATTTCTGTATATTGATTTTGTATCCTGAAATTGGTTGGTCTTGAATAGCTGGGATGGCTACCCAAGGAACAAAAGTAAGAGTAGGAAAGGATGAAAGGAAAAGGGTAGGAAGGAGAAGGGAGTATGTCATGAGCATGCATGGTTTGGTCCTTAATGGTTTGTTATATCCTTACAACAACTGAAAAAGAGAAGGAGGATGGAATGTTTTCTTTTTTTAAAATTTTTAAAAAGATTTTATTTATTTATTTGACACAGAGAGAGAGAGAGAGTGAGAGAGGGAACACAAGCAGGGGAAATGGAAGAGGGAGAAGCAGGCTTCCAGTCAAGCAGGGATCCAGATGCAGGGCTCGATCCCAGGATGCTGGGATCATGACCTGAGCCAAAGGCAGACACCCAACAACTGAGCCACCCAAGCGCCCTGGATGGAATATTTCCCAATAGGCAATCAGTAGCTAAGGGAAAATTTTCTTTTCTTTCTTTTCATTGAGATACATGACATATAACATGTAGGTTTAAGGTGTGCAGTGTGTTGATATGATATTTATATATTGCAATATGATTATCACCATAGGATTTTATAATATCATATCTTATAACATAGTCTTTAATCCATTTTGAGTGACCCATAGGAAATGGGTCTAGTCATTTGTCTGCTTGTTGTCCAGTTTTTCCAACACTATTTTTTGAAGAGACTATGCTTTTGAGTACTATGCCATTGAGTATTTGTGTCTCCCTTATCAAATATTAGTTGATTCTAGGGGTGCCTGGCTGGCTCACTTGGTCTTGATCTTGGGGTCATGAGTTTCAGCCCCACATTGGACACAGTAATTGCTTAAAAAAATTAGGTGATTGTATATGTGGGGCTTTATTTTGGGGTCTTAATTCTATTCTGTACTTCTGCCAGTACTATACTGTTTTGATTACTGTAATTTTGTAGTGTAGTTTGAAAACAAGAAGTATGATACCTTTAGTTTTGATCTTGTTTATTAGTATTGCTCTGGTTATTTGGGGTCTTTTAGAAATTTTGTTTTCCTTGTTTTTTTTTATTAAAAATGTCATTGGAATTTTGATAGGGATTACTTTATAAATGTCTGTTAGGTTCATTTATATAATCATGTATGGTCCAAATCCAATATTTCCTTCTTGATTTTTTGTCTGAATGATCTGTCCATTGCTGACAGTGGAGTATTGAAGTCCCTTACTAACTTTTATTGTTGTCTATTTCTTCCTTTAGTTCTGTTAGTATTTAATATATATGTTAATATATTTAGGTGTTCTGTTGTTGGGTTGGTATATGTTTACAATTGTTATATCCTCTTGATGAATTGACCTCTTTATCATTCTATAATGACCTTTTTTGTCACTTGTTACTGTTCTTGGCTTAAAGTTTATTTTGTTTCATATAAGCATAACCAACTTCTCTTTCTTTTGGTTTCCACTTGTATGGGTTATCTTTTGTCATCTCTTTGCTTTTGGCCTGTGTGTATTCTTAAATCTGAAGTTACCTTTAGGCCACCTATTTTTTGGGGGGGGAGTCCTTTAAAAAGATCCATTCAGCTATTATTTGCCTTTTTCTTGGTGAATTCACTCCACTTACATTTAGAGTTATTTGTTGATATGTAAGGACTTAATAATGCCATCTTATTAATTGCTTTCTGATTGTTTTCTATTTTCTTAGTTTCTTTTTCCCTCTGTTTATGCCTTCTTTTGTAAAGTGGTGTTTCTCTGTGGTGGTATGTTCTGTCTTTCCTTTCTTTCTCTTGTGAATCTGTTCTGTTTTAGCATTGTGGTTACCATGGGACTTATATAAAATATCTCATAGGGACGCCTGGGTGGCTCAGTTGGTTAAGCGGCTGCCTTCGGCTCAGGTCATGATCCCAGTGTCCTGGGATCGAGTCCCACATCGGGCTCCTTGCTTGGCAGGGAGCCTGCTTCTCCCTCTGCCTCTGCCTGCCTCTCTGTCTGCCTGTGCTTGCTCTCTCTAATAAAAAAAAAAAAAAAAAAAAAAAATCTCATAGATAAAGCTGTCCATTTTAACCCTATAACAACTTAACTTCAGTAGCATACAAAGCTCTGTCTACCCTTTTACTGATGTGGGACTTGATCCCAGGGCCCTGGGATCATGACCTGAGCCAAAGGCAGATGCCCAACTGATTGAGCCACCCACGGGTCCCCACAATTATAGTTTTCTAAATCTGACTCTATGTTTCTCTTTACTGTTATGTAGAATACTTTCATATGTTCTCATATCACCGATTAGTGTCTTCATTCAGTTTGAAGAACTCTTTTCAGCATTCTTGCAAGGTAGATCTAGTGGTGATGCACTTTCTCAGCTTTTATTTGTCTGAAACAGTCATTTCTTCTTCATATCTGAAGCTAACTTTGCCAGATGCAGTATTTTTGGTCGACATTTTCTTTCAAAACTTTGAATGTGTCATTTCACTTTTCCTGGCACAGAGTTCTGCTGAGAAATTTGCTGATAGCCAAATGGGTGTTCCTTTCAGATTACAATTTTTTTTTTTCTGGCTGCTTTTAGGATTCTCTGTGTTTGTTTTTGACAATGTCATTATATTTTGTCTTGAAGAAGGTCTTTCTGCTTGAGATAATTGGGTGATCTATTAGCTTTGTGAACTTGGTCATCCAGTTGTATCCCCACGTTTGGAAAACTGGCACCTTTTATCTTTTTAAATAAACTTTCTGACTCTCTGCTCTTTCTCAAATCCTGATTATTCTAATATTTGTACATTTAATGTTATCCTGTAGATCATATAGGCATTCTGTGTTCTTTTTCATTCTCTTTTCCTTGTTCATTTTGATCAGGTTATTTCAGAGTTTGTGTTTTCCAGATCACTTACTATGTCTTCCATTTGATCTCCTCTACTGTATATTCTCTCTATGGCATTTTTCATTGCATTCATTGCATTTCTGTTTGCCTCTTTTTTATGATTTCTCTCTCTCTTTGTAAATTTCTCATTTTGCTGATGTACTTGGTTGAATTGTCTGTGTTGTCTTACTTTGTTGAGTTTCCTTAACCAGCTATTTTGAATTCTTTATCAGATAGCTTGTTAAATTCTGTGCCTTTGAGTTAGGTTATTGGAAGATTATTGTTATCTTTTGGTGATGATGTATTTCCTGGATTTTTCATGTTCTTTTAGATTTGCATTGCTCTTTTTGCCTTTAAGGTAGCAGATACTTCCTCAAATCTTTGCTAGTTACCTTCGGATGGGGTAGACTGTTGGTCCTGTAGTGTCTGGGGTTTTCTCCTCCTTATGTGGCTATGTCTTTGCCACATTTTCACTTCTTCATGTGACACAATTCTTAAGCTCTTATCTGTTCTCTGAGTCTTAAAAACTACCAGGCTAGGTGCTGTTAACTTCTTTTGTTTTCTAGAAAGTGGCTCTATAACTCAATTTTCTGGTTTCTTCTTTGCCAATAGGTATTAGTCTGTTTTTCTGATGGCACTCATTTATCAGACTTACACTTGCCACCTTACCTGGGAAGAGTATGCCAGGAGCTGTTGCAGAATCAGAGGAGGTGTGAGTATAGTACTCAGGTGTTGGGGTGCTCGTGGGCTCGGTGGGGAGATTGTCAGATGAGGTTCTCCCATAGACTTATGGACCAGCTTCTTGCTAAAGTTTTAAGCACAGTTAGCAGGAACTGCATCCCTTCAATGTCCTTTGATATTCTCATTTGCCTTTTTCCTAATCTTCTCCATCCCACCAGTCATGGAGGTCCAGCCTCAGTATTCTGGGTGCTGCCAGAGAGAAATGGGTTTCTCCACTGGCATCTCACTCAACAGGGATGGCTGGGCATTCGTTCCCACTCTCCTTGTCCTGCTTGGGAGAGGGTGCTGTGAGATAGTTCATCTGCATTGTGTTATGTTGGGGAGGGACAGCACCAGCAGAGTTTCTGATTACCGCTCCACTGCACCACCAGGGGCATGCTGGAAACTCCTGCTCTAGAGAAAGCTGGATTTCCACCCATTCTTTTTCATTCATTTGGATCTTCAGATTTTCCCTGACTGTGGCCATAAGGGGTTGGGGCAGGTTCACTGGCTCTTCTGCAGCCTGTGCTGAGTCTGTCTGCCTATTACCAGATGCACACATGGGTGAGACGCCTCAGTCCCTTGGCATCTGGTGCTGTTCCTCACAACTCCCACAAAGGCCCTTTTGTTTGTGGACAGATGCCTGATGAGTTGTTGAAAGGGGAACAGAAAAGGAATGTCTTAGGCTGTTACATGCTGATGTCAATTCTGGTAAGACAAAATTTTCAGTCATTTTTGTTCCCTCTATTACTTTTTTTTTTTAAGATTTTATTTACTTGAGAGAGAGAGATAGAGAGAGCATATGCATGAGCAGGGTGGGGGCAGAGGGAGAAGCAGACTCCCTGCAGGGAGCCCCATGCAGGGGGGTATTTCCCAGGATTCCAGGATCATGACGTGAGCCGAAGGCAGATGCTTAACCAACTGAGCCACATAGGCACCCCGAAAGACTATTTTTAAAAAGACCTTTGAGGGACGCCTGAGTGGCTCAGTTGGTTAAGCGGCTGCCTTCGACTCAGGTCATGATCCCAGCGTCCTGGGATCGAGTCCCACGTCGGGCTCCTTGCTCTGCAGGGAGCCTGCTTCTCCCTCTGCCTCTGCCTGCCTCTCTGTCTGCCTGTGCTCGTTCGCTCTCTCTCCCTCTCTCTCTGAGAAATAAATAAATAAAATCTTTAAAAAGACCTTTTATTTATTTTTTTATTTATTATTTTTTTAAAAAGATTTTATTTATTTATTTGACAGAGATCACGAGCAGGTAGAGAAGCAGGCAGAGAGAGAGGAGGAAGCAGGCTCCCCGCTGAGCAGAGAGCCTGATGTGGGGCTCCATCCCAGGACCCTGGGATCATGACCCGAGCCGAAGGCAGAGGCTTTAACCCACTGAGCCACCCAGGTGCCCCAAAAAGATCTTTTATTTTTAAGTGATCTCTAAACCTGACGTGGCGCTCAAACTCACAACCCTAATATTAAAGTTGCATGCTCTATACCAGCTGAAACAGCCAGATACCCCAAAGAAGTTTTTAGAAGAGTTTTACGTTTAAAGTGAAATTTTGGGGCACCTGAGTGGCTCAGTGGGTTAAAGCCTCTGCCTTTGGCTCAGGTCATGATCCTGGGGTTCTCAGATCGAGCCCCACATTGGGCTCTCTGCTTGGTGGGGAGCCTGCTTCCCCACTTTCTCTGTCTGCCTCTCTGCCTACTTGTGATCTCTTCTCTGTCAAATACATAAATAAAAAATCTTTTAAAAAACAAATTTTTAGGGACGCCTGGGTGGCTCAGTTGGTTAAGCGGCTGCCTTCGGCTCAAGTCATGATCCCAGTGTCCTGGGATCGAGTCCCGCATCGGACTCCTTGCTCAGCAGGGAGCCTGCTTCTCCCTCTGCCTCTGCCTGCTACTCTGTCTGCCTGTGCTCACTCTTTCAGACAAATAAATAAATAAAATCTTTAAAAAAAACAAAAACAAAAACAAATTTTTAAAAAAGATTTTACTTATTTATTTATTAGAGAGAGAGAGAGAGCACAAGCTCAGGCAGACAGAGTGGTAGGCAGAGGCAGAGGGAGAAGCAGGCTCCCTGCCGAGCAAGGAGCCCGATGTGGGACTCGATCCCAGGACGCTGGGATCATGACCTGAGCTGAAGGCAGCTGCTTAACCAACTGATCCACCCAGACGTTCCAGCAAATTTTTTTTTTTATTATTAAGTTTTTGAGTTTAATTCCAGTGTAGTTAACATACAGTTAACTTAATATAACTTAATATAACTTAGTTATATTAGTTTCAGGTGTACAATATAGTGATTCAACAATTCTATACATAATTACTCAGCTCATCATCATTAATTTACTCTCTTAATCCCTTTCAGGTGTTTCACCCATCACCACCACCTCTCTTCTGATATGCTTTATTTTAAACGAGTACCTTCTGTTAAAGTTATTTTTTTTCAGCAAGAACTTAAAGCATACTTCAGAAGACACGGTTATAAAAGATATATATAAAACATTTCATCCAAGAAAAATAGAATACACATTTTCTTCAAGTACACACAGAAGAATACCCTGGTTAAATCATAAAAAGAGATATAACAAATATTAAAATTTAAGGAGACTGAAATCATACCAAGTATATTTTTCACCCACTGTGGTACAAAACTAAAGATCAACAATAAAATAAAGCTGAAAATCTACAATATAAGTATTAAATATTTAATATGTAAATATTAAGCACTATATTATTGCACAAGCAATTGATCTAATAAGAAAGCAATTAGCAAATCAAAATTTAATCTCAAAACAAAAGGAAAAGACAATATTCCAAAACCTATGGGATAAAGCAAAAGCAGATGTTAGAGTGAAATTTATGCTATAAGTGTTTGTATTAAGAAAAAAATTTGAGGGTCACCTGGGTGGCTCAGTCAGTTAAGTATTTGACTCCAGCTCAGGTCATGATCCCAGCATCCTGGGATTGAGCCCCATGTCAGGTTCCCTGCTCAGGGGCAGTCTGCTTCTCCCTCTGCCCCTCCCCCCAATTTGTGCACTCTGTTTCTCAAATAAATGAATTTTTTTAAAAGATTTTATTTATTTATTTGGCAGACAGAAATCACAAGTAGGCAGAGAGGCAGGCAGAGAGAGAGGGGGGGAAGCAGGCTCCCTGATGAGCAGCGAGCTCGACGGAGGGCTTGATCCCGGAACCCTAGATCGTGACCTGAGCTGAAGGCGGAGGCTTAACCCACTGAGCCACCCAGGAGCCCCTCAAATAAATAAAATCTTAAACCAAAAAAAAGGGACGCCTGGATGGCTCTGTCGGTTAAGTGTCTACCTTCGGCTCAGGTCATGATCCCAGTGTCCTGGGATCAAGGCCCATGTGGGGCTCTCTGCTCAGTGGGAGCCTGCTTTTCCCCCTCCCTCTGTCTGCTGCTGCCCCTGCTTGTGTGCTCTCTCTCTCAGTCAAATAAATAAATAAAACCTGTAAAAAAAAATAAAGGGCATAAAAATTAAAAAACAAAAAGAAAAAAGTTGAAATAAACAACTCCACCTCAAGGAACTAGAAAAAGAAGAAACTTACCTAATATTTAGTAGAGAAGAAAACAAAAAAAAATCAGAAACAAATAATTAGAGAACAGAATAAATAATAACATAACATTGAAAGTAATGATCTGTTTAAGAAATATATATTGGCAATGTTTTAATTATATTAAGAAGAAACAGAAGACTCAAAAACCAAAATGAGGAATGGAAGAGAAAACAACACAACAGATCCCTACAGAAACACATTGTGTGGTAACAGATTACTATAAACAATTATATACTAAAAAATCAGATAACTTAGGAAAAATACTCAGATAAATCCTAAAAACACAGAAGTCACCAAGATTGAATCATGAATCTTGAATCCAAGAGATAGAAAATCTTCTTAGACCAATAATAAGAATGAAGATTGAATTAGGAATCAAAAATCTCCCAGCACAGAAAAGCCTAAGACCTCATGGTTTCATTGGTGAATTCTACCAAACATTAAAGTACGTAATAAGTGACAGTCTTTATCCAAATGTTACCAATAGGGGCACTTGGGTGGCTCAGTCATTAAGGGTCTGCCTTCAGCTCAGGTCTGGGTCCCAGGGTCCTGGGATTGAGCCCCGAATTGGGCTCCCAGCTCAGTGGGAAGCCTGCTTCTCCCTCTTCCACTCCCTCTGCTTGTATTCCCTCCCTCCCTGTGTCTCTCTCTGTCAAATAAATAAATGAAATCTTTTTAAAAAAAACGTTACCAATAATGGAATAGAGGGAACACATTCAAAATCATTTCATGAGGCCAATATTACCCTGATACCAAGCAGAGAAAAACAATATAAGAACCAGGGTGTTTGGGTGGCTCAGTCGGTTTAGTGACTGACTCTTGATCTCAGCTCAGGTCTCGATCTCAGGATCCTGAGTTCAGGCCTCACATTGGGCTCTATGCTGGGCATGAAGCCTGCTTAAAAAACAACAACAAATAGTATGAGAACAAAAAAGTCTACTTTTTCCAATAAAGAGTTGCTACTCGGAGTGAATTTTCTGTTGATATCTATTTGCATCTACCTCCACCCCCTTATTCTCAATCTGCAGGTGTCTTTAGGTCTAAAATGAGTCTTTCATAGGCTTAAAGCAAAATTGACAGGAAATGTTTTGTGCTGATCTCAGCCTCTTGATTACCAACCACTGTTGTTGCTAGACTGGCTCTTGTGGTTCTTACTATGACTGCAAGCAGGAAACTTTGAAAAACAACAACAAGTTTTATTATTCATAGGTTCTGGAGGGTATACAGCACACCTGGGGCAACACAGTGAGGTCATGGGTAGAGAAAGAGACAAAGAGTGTGGACCTGGGGTTCTGCTGTTTTGGGGGAAATCTAAGGACAGGGGCCTGGGGTTTCACAGGTTCACTCTTTATTAGTGAATTTAAAACATAAGAGTGGAACTTAGGGGTGCCTGGGTGGCTCAGTGGGTTAAGCCGCTGCCTTCGGCTCAGGTCATGATCCCAGTGTTCTGGGATCGAGTCCCGCATCGGGCTCTCTGCTTAGCAGGGAGCCTGCTTCTCCCCTCCCCTCTCTGCCTGACTCTCTGCCTACTTGTGTAATCTCTGTCAAATAAATAAATAAAATCTTCAAAAAAAAAAAAGAGTGGAACTTAGAACACAGGAAATGGTCACTTATCTAAGTCTACCAAGATCTCTAAAGCAAAGGAGCCTGTTGGGGGAGGTGGTGACCTGGCTTTTTACCTAGTCTTGTGGCTGGCATTGTGTTTTTCCGAAATAGCGGTCTTAGAAGTGGATACCTCTTTGAAGTACATGCCTTGGCAATCAAAATTGAGGTCAAAATTCAGGCACTTGGATTACCAAAAAAACCCAAACAAACAAACAAACAAACAAAAAAACCACACCAAAAAACAGCCCAACAAAAACAAAAGCAACTACCAGGGTTTATACTATAGTAGGAAGATTACAGAGATTTCCCATATACTCTTGGCCCCTTTACATCTTTGCCTCTCCCATCATTATCATTATTCATCAGAATGGTACTTTTTTTTTTTAAGATTTTATTTATTTATCTGACAGGGAGAGAAAGCAAGCGAGCACAAGTAGAGGGAGCAGTGGGCACTGGTAGAGTGAGAAGCCGGCTCTCTGCTGAGTAGGGAGCCCCATGCTGGCTGGATCCCAAGACCACTGGATCATGCATGTCCTGAGCCGAAGGCAGTGCTTAATGACTGAGCCAACTAGGCGCTACTGGAATGGTACATTTTTTTAACCAAGGAAAAACTTAACCTTGACATACCATGATCATCCAAGGGCCATAGTGCACCTTAGGGTTCTCTATTGGTGTTGTATATTCTGTAGGTTTAGACAAATATATAATGACATCTGTCCATCATTATTGTACTCATACAGAATATTTGTTCTCCTTAAAAATCCTCTCTGCGGGGCACCTGGGTGGCTCCGTGGGTTAAGCCTCTGCCTTTGGCTCAGGTCATGATCCCAGGGTCCTGGGATTGAGCCCTGCATCGGGCTCTCTGCTCAGCAGGGAGCCTGCTTCCTCCTCTCTCTCTCTGCCTGCCTCTCTGCCTACTTGTGATCTCTGTCTGTCAAATAAATAATAATAATAAAAAAAGAAGGTGTTTAAAAAAAATCCTCTCTGCTTTGTCTGGCATTTCCTTTTTTTTTTTATGGTAGGGTTTTTATTTTATTTTATTTTTTTCCTCTTTTTTTTTTTTTAAAGATTTTATTTTTTTACTTGTTAGAGAGAGAGCGAGCGAGCACAGGCAGACAGAGTGGCAGGCTGAGGCAGAGGGAGAAGCAGGCTCACTGCTGAGCAAGGAGCCCGATGTGGGACTCGATTCCAGGACGCTGGGATCATGACCTGAGCCGAAGGCAGCTGCTTAACCAACTGAGCCACCCAGGCGTCCCTATGGTAGGGTTTTTAAATTTTATTTTATTTTATTTAAATTCAAGTATTTAATACAGTGTATTATTAGTTTCAGAGGTAGAGTTTGGTGATTCATCAGTTGCATGTAACACCCAGTGCTCATTACATCAACTGCCCTCCTTAATGCCCATCACCCAGTTACACCAACCCCCTATCCACCTCCTCTCCAGCAACCCTCAGTTTGTTTCCTTAAGAGTTTCTGATGGTTTGTCTCCCTCTCTGACTTCATCTTTATTTCCCCTCCCTTCTCTTTGATCCTCTGTTTTGTTTCTTAAATTACACATGAGTGAAATCATATAATTGTCTTTCTCTGATTAACTTACTCGCCTAGCATAATACCCTTTAGTTCCATCTACATCGTTGCAAATTTTAAGGTTTCATTTTTTATGGGTGAATAATATTTCATTATACATACATACCACATCTTCCTTATCTGTTCATCTGTTGATGGGCATCTAGGCTTTTTCTATAGATTGGCTTTTGTGGACATTGTTAGTATAAATATTGGGGTGCAGGTGCCTCTTTGGATCACTGTTTGTAGGCTTTGGATAAATACCTATTAGTGCAATTGCTGGCTTATAAGGTGGCTCTATTTTCATCTTTTTGAGGAATATCCATACTGTTTTCCAGAGTGGCTGTACCAGCTTGCATTCCCAACAGCGTAGGTTCCCCCTTCTGTACATCCTTGCCAATGTCTGTGATTTCCTGATTGGTTCATTTTAGCCATTCTGGCTGGTGTGAGGTGGTATCTCACTGTGGTTTTGATTCGTATTTCCCTGATGCTGTGTGATGTTGAGCACTTTATCATGTGTCTGTTGGCCATTTGGATGTCTTCTTTGGAGAAGTGACTGTTCATGTCTTCTGCCCATTTCTTGATTGTATTGTTTATTCTTTGGTGTTGAGTTTGATAAGTTCTTTTTAGATTCTGGATACTAGCCCTTTATCTGAAGATGTGCAAATATCTTCTCTCATTCAGTAGATTGTCTTATGGATTTGTTGACTGTTTCCTTTGCTGTGCAACAAAGCTTTTTATCTTGATGAAGTCCCAGTAGTTTATGTTTGCTTTTGTTTCCCTCGCCTCCAGAGACATATCTAGCAAGAAGCTGTGGTGGCTGAGGTCAAAGAGGTTGCTGCTTGTGTTCTCCTCTAGGATTTTGATGGATTCCTGTCTTACATTTAGATCTTTCATCCATTTTGAGGTTATTTTAGTGTACAGCATAAGAAAATGGTCCAGTTTTGTTCTTCTACATGTAGCTGTCCAGTTTTCCCAACACCATCTGTTGAAGATTACCATCTTTTAAAAAAGTTTTTTTTAAAGATTTATTTATTTGATACAGAGAGAGAGAGAGAGAGCATGAAAGAGCACAGCAGGGGGAGCAGCAGAAAGAGAGAGAGAGAAGCTGACTCCCTGCTGAGCAGAGAGCCTGATGTGGGGCTTGATTCTAGGACCCTGGGACCATGACCTGAGCTAAAAGCCAACATTTAACTGACTGAACCACTCAGGTTCCCCGAGACCATCTTTTTTCCATTGGCTATTCTTTCCTGCTTTGTTGAAATTAGTTGAGCATAGAGTTGAGAGTACATTTTTGGATTCTCTGTTCTTGGCATTTTTTTTCATTCTTTCTCGGAATTTTCATCTCCTTGCAGTGCCGTCTGTTCTTTCATGTTGTCTGCTTTTTCCCTTTGAGGCCTTAGCATATTAATCATAGTTGTTTTAAATTACTGGTCTGATTATTCTTACAACCCTGTCATATCTGAGTCTGCTTCTGATTTTTTTAAATGATTTTATTTATTTATTTGACAGAGATCACAAGTAGGCAGAGAGGCAGGCAGTGGGGTGGGGAGGAAGCGGGCTCCCTGCTGAGCAGAAAGCCTAATTCGGGGCCCTATCCCAGGATCCTGAGATCACAACCTGAGCCGAAGGCAGAGGCTTAACCCACTGAGCCACCCAGGTGCCCGTGGTTCTGATGTTTGATTTGTGTTTTCAAGCTATGTTTTTTGTCTTTTAGTATGTCTTATAATTTTTGTTGAAAGCTGAATGTGATGTACTGGGTAAAAGGAACTCTGATAAATAATCTTTTAGTTGTGAGATGGTGAGGTGTGGGGGAAGTGAAGTGTTTTATAGTCCTATGAGTAAGTCTCCTTGGTGAGCCTTTGCTACTGGGCTATGAATTTTGGAAGTGTGTCTGAGGGGCGCCTGGGTGGCTCAGTCATTAAACGTCTGCCTTCAGCTCAGGTTATGATTCCAGGGTCCTGGGATCAAGCCCCGCATGGGGAGGGGGTTCCCTGCTCAGCAGGAAGCCTGCTTCTCCCTCTTCCAATCCCCTTGCTTGTGTTCTCTCTCTCGCTCTCTGTCAAATAAATAAATAAAATCTTCAGAAAAAAAAAATGCTTCTCAGTCTTCACCCTATACTCCTCGAGTTGGATAGATGGTTAGAATAGGCTGGAGCTGCTTATGTCCCTCACCCCAGTTTGGTTAGGTGCTGATGAAACCCCAAGAGATTAGGCTCTGGTAAAATAGTTTCTCTTGAGGGCAGACTTTGTCAAGAACAGAATGCTCTGTTGTATTTCCAAATGGTTCCTTTTCTTCTTATTCTGCTGGAAGCATGAGGGTTTTTTCCCCACTGATATTGACTGTGGGAACCTGATTGAGCTCCTGGAGGAAAAATCACAAAAGTGTGGAGATCTCCCTATGACTTTATTCCTCATCTTGATTTCACTGTGTTACAAACAGGTAGCTCTGTAAAAGTAGTGAACTCTGATTTTTGAAGCAGTGTCATCCCAAGTAGTTTTATTAAAGTTAAACTGAAGCAGAGGTGCATTTGGTTGATATAAGGAAATTTATTATAGCTGTCTGTGGTTTCTGTTTTTGTGTTTTTTTTTTTTTTCTCTTCAGTACTTGGACCATGAGACTGTTTCAGCCACATTCATCGACAGTAGTGGACAGTTTGTTTCCTCCCAGGTGACAGGAGTTAGCCGGAATCCTTACTGTGGCTATGAGCATCAGACTCTGTCTAGCCGGGAGCGCATGGAGGAGGACTCCTTGCTGGCTGCCCTACAATGGCAGGTGCCTGATATGGGTCCAGTCCCGTTTCTGAAGAGCACTGACCCTTCTTCCAGCTACTTTGTTATCTTGAATTCTGCAGCCTTCTTCAAGGTGGGAAGCCAGCTAGAAGTGCTGGTTCACGTACAGGATTTTCAAAGAAAGCCCAAGAAATATGGTGGAGATTACCTGCAGGCCAGAATCCACTCACCTAAGCTGCAGGCAGGGGCTGTGGGCAGAGTGGTAGACTACCAGAATGGGTTTTACAAAGTCTTTTTCACTTTGCTTTGGCCGGGCAAGGTTAAAGTGTCCATATCTCTCGTCCACCCTACTGAAGGGATCAGAGTTCTTCAGCACCTCCAGGAAGAGAAACCACACAGGGTCTATTTCAAGAGTCTCTTCCGTTCAGGGAGAATTTCTGAAACCACGGAGTGCAATGTGTGTCTTCCTGGGAATCTGCCCCTGTGTAACTTTACAGATCTCTACACTGGAGAACCCTGGTTCTGCTTCAAACCAAAGAAGCTCCCATGCAGTAGTAGAATTAACCACTTCAAAGGTGGATACCTGAAGGGTCTTCTAACTGCTGCAGAGAATGCTTTCTTCCAGAGGTACGTGCTCCTTGTTCTAGGGGCTAATTTAAGGGTCCTTTCCCATTGTTTTTGTCCCAGTTAGGAGACTTTCTTGTTTCAGTTATTTCCTTCATATATTTCTCTGAACTTGGCCCAGTTTGGGAGAGGTAGTGAATAAGAAAATAAATATTTATATTTTGTGAATAGTTTTTATTTATTTTTAATTTATTTAGGTTCTTTTTATTTTTATTTTATTTTATTTTTGTGTGTGTGTTTTAAGTCACAGGTGTGGAACTTTACTTCATTAATTAAACCCCTTATGATAAATAACAGAATTTAGTCAGAACTAAGTATATATATACATGTATATTTACTTCAAAGAAAAATGGAAAAAGGAAAACCTCAAAATCAAAGTGTATTGCCCTGTTAAGAATATCTAATGTACATCAAAGAATTGGAAAGCAGGCATTTTTACCAAAGTAACAATGTCACTAGGATATATGGATTGTAATTATAAAACTAAGTTTGGAAATACAAAGGGACTGGTGAAGCTGTTGGAGAGAGGGGCCACTGGCAGGGACACAGAACAACAAGCAGGTGCTGTGGGAGTAATGGGTTCTTTTTATTTTTAAGTAATCTTTGCACCAATGTGGGGCTTGAACCCGCAACCCTGAGATCAAGTTGCATGCTCCACTGACTCACTGACTAAGCCAGCCAGGCTTGTGAATAGTTTTAAAAAAGTGAAACTAAGAGCTTATTCCAGTTCAAATTAAAGGCTTTTTACCCTTGAGTTTTTGTTTTTTTTACCCTCATACCTATGTTTTACTTCAGAACTACATAGCACATCTAGAGCTGTGTAAGAAAAATAACTTATTCACAGAACAGATAAAAAAATCATCCAAGAACTAGAGGTCTTATAGTCAGGCTAGTGGTTTAGCTTCATGTCTAATAAAATAAAAAAAGAAGTTTAATTGGCATATTATCAGTTGTTAAAATCGTATGAACATGTATTGATAGAGAAAAGACTATGGGGGTGCCTGGGTGGCTCAGTCATTAAACATCTGCCTTTGGCTCAGATCATGAACCGGGGTCCTGGGATCGAGCCCCTCATTGGGCTCCCTGCTCGGCAGGAAGACTGCTTCTCCCTCTCCCACTCCCCCAGCTTGTGTTCCCTCTCTCACTGTGTCTCTCTCTATCAAATAAATAAATAAAATCTTAAAAAAAATGAAAATAGACTGAATATGATAATATTGCTGGGTTGATTTAATGATAAGAATGGGAAGCTAGGAATATCACAGCAAACTATTTTTAAAATTAATAGTTGTTGAAAATTTTTTTACTGTGCACAAATTTCTGTTTTTTGTTTGTTTTGTTTTTTAAAATATTTTATTTATTTATTAGACAGAGATCACAAGTAGGCAGAGAGGCAGGCAGAGAGAGAGGAGGAAGCAGGTTCCCCACCAGGCAGAGAGCCTGATGTGGGGCTCGATCCCAGGACCCTGGAATCATGACCTGAGCCGAAGGCATAGGCTTTAACCCACTGAGCCACCCAGGTGCCCCAAATTTCTGTTTTTGAACAAAAGTATAAAACTTTTTCAGTATAATGATCAATATATGGAATAGTGTGCAGAATAGAATGTATGTGGGATAATTTCAAATTAAGATGTTTTCTTCAACATCCCATGTAGTTCTGAAGTAAAATAGCATGCCTAAGGAAAAAAAGTTAGGAAGCATATGGCCAAAATGTTCCATTATTTGAAAGAATGTAAAAATGTCTTTTATTTTTTAATGAAATACATAACTTAAAAAATATTCCCTGGTAGAGGGGTAGTTTTGTTGAGTACATCTGGGCAACCCTAAAAAATTTTATGTTTTATGTCCACTCTTCCCTCAGTGGGGGAGAAGTGCCTACCATAAGGTAGATAAGTCTATAGGAGCTTCTACAATAAAGGCCTTTGATTTTTCACTTGGGGAGTCAGCTTTTGGTCTGGCCAGTTTTTTTTTTTTTCTTTTAAAGATTTTATTTATTTAACAGAGAGAGATCACAAGTAGGCAGAGAGGCAGGCAAGTGGGGGGGGAAGCAAACTCCCCACTGAGCAGAGAGCCCCAATGACCTGAGCCGAAGGTAGAGGCTTAACCCACTGAGCCACCCAGTTGCCCTGGTCCAACTAGTTTTAAGTATGTTATTTGGTGGACCAATGCCATGCTGTTAGAAGGCCAGCAGAGGGAGCACTACTCAATGTATTTCCTGCTACTTCCTTCAGCTTAGAGAAAAACTGCACCCAAGGACATTAGCTTTAGTTTATCCTGGGTTTGATCTCAGACAAGCTCTTTATCAGTGACAGTGAGCAAATTATTTCAGTTCTGTATACTTTTTGCCAGTGTATGAACACTGCTCAGTTACTCCCCTTTTAGAATTGTGTTGTCAGTCCACTTAGTGGCTTAGCAAAAGAGAGGAAGTATAGCTTGTAATTTATTGAAATTCCATGTGGAAAAAGTGGGAAAGAGGCTAGAGAATTTGTAAAATTTAAGAATATTTCTGACACCAAATCCTACCATTAAAAACCAGAAAACGCCTGTGAGTCGTGAAGGATGAAATAATGTATGTCCCTGTTCTTACTTGCATATCCTGGATAAGTCTAGCTGATGGCTCTTTGTAGTAGAATCACTTTGTAGTAGAATCATTAAGAAATTCTAGTTACCTGGAAGTTTGCTGGGAAAATAGTGTTGAGGTGGCATTTTTGGAAACTAAACATTTGATAGTCCTTATGCTAATTTTATTTATTTATTTATTTTTGCATTGTTTTCTCTGTTTTGTACCAGCTAACTGAAGAGAAAAAGCAAAAGATTGGAATTGATTTTTTGAGGTGTCCTTGGGTGTACTGTTTTGTGCTCGTGGCCTGAATATGTTAGACTGATACCCATTTTTACCTTTTTCCCTTGGTGGCTTATAACATTGCTTAATTCAGAAAGGATTAAGAAGCTTAGCCGTGGTCTTTGGTTCCCTAAATTACAACTGGACAATTAAAGTGATCTCGTCTTTGGTTCTTCACTCCTAAGGAAAACAAAAAGTGTTGGTTTTAGAAAGAACTTTGCTTAAAAGATCTTATTAGTATAAAGGAAGTCCTTTTGAAAGAATGAGTTTCTTATGTGAAAAGCTTCCCACATATTTCCAGCATAATTTAATCTTTTTCTTTCTAAGTTTGTGTTTAAAAAAGCCTTTCAAGTCATTAGAAACACTACAAGAATAATAAGAATGAACATCCACATGTCTTTTACTTAGATTTACAGTTGTTACTGTTTTGCTACATTTGCTCTCTCTTGCTTTTTCTCTGTATGCCGATGTCTTTGTGTAATTCTACCCCCCCCCCCCCCCGCCCCAACTGCCAACCATTTGAGAGTAAGTTGCAGACATCATGCTGTTGTACCCATCAGTGTGCGTCTCCTAGCACATGGGCTGTCCAGTGTGTAACCAGAGCAGAGTTACCACACTTAGAGCATTTATCACTGATACAATACTGGTATCTAATACATAGTGCATACTCACGTTTCTCCATTTGTCCCAGTAATGTCCTTTATGGCTGTTTTTTATTTTATAAAGATGTATTTATTTATTTTAGAGAGAGAGAGTATGAGCACGAAGCAGATGAAGAGGGAAAAAGAATCTTAAGCCGACTCCACATTCACACAGGGCTCAATCCCACCACCCTGAGATCACAACCCGAGCGAAAACCAAAAGTTGTGTGCTCAAGTGCCTGTGCCACTCAGGTGCCCATTTTTATTTTTCAAAAAGATTTACTTATTTATTTTAGTTTGTTTTAATTAATCTATGTTTTTGTTTTTTTCTTTTGGTGGCGCAGTGGGTTAAGCGCATAGGACTCTTGGTTTCCACTCAGGTCCTTATCTCAGAGTCTTGAGACCAAGGCGGGTGTCAGGCTCCGTGCTCAGCGTGATGTATGCTTAAGACTTTCTCTCCCTCTCTCTCTACCCACCCCCCCCCCCCCCCATTCTCTCTCTGTCTCTCTCTCAAAGAAAGAAATCTTAAAAAGAAAAAAATAATTAGACTTATTTTAACTACTCTAACCTATGATCATACATAGTGTGTTTAGTTATCTCTTTAATCTCTTTTAATTTGGAAGAGGTCTCTAGCTTGTTTTTTGCAATATTAAGAATTTGGGTCAGGCTCCGCTGTCAGCAGTCTGTTTGTCCCTCTCCTTCCCCCTCTACGCTGCTCATAATTTTTCTCTCTCTCTCAAATAAATAAATAAAATCTTTTTTAAAAGTTAAAAAAAATTAATTTTGATGTCATTGTTTTGTAGGTTGTCCCTTAGTTTGGATTTGCTCCTTTATTGTTTCTCCATGACCAAATTGAGGTTAAACATTTTTACAGGAAAATTACAAAGGGGAAATTTTCTTCTTTTCTTTACCTCAAGGCTTTCTCATGAAAGTGGTCTATTTATGCTATTTTAAAAGTCATGTATTCTCTTAAATGCCACTTATTTAAGCTATTTTCTAATTATTGCCTGATACAGTTGAGCCTGAAAACCACAGGCATGGGGGGCTCCAACCACCCGCAGACTCTGTCCGAAATCTGCTCTTAATTTTTGACTCCCTGAAAGCTGAACTACTGATATCTGACTGTTGACCAGAACCCTTACAGTTGATTAACACATATTTCATATGCCACATATGTTATGTACTGCATTCTTACAGTAAGTAAGCTAGAGAAAAGAAAATCATAAGGAACATTTACAGTACTGTACTGTATTTATTGGAAA
Source organism: Taxidea taxus jeffersonii (assembly GCA_003697995.1). Lineage (NCBI taxonomy): Eukaryota > Metazoa > Chordata > Mammalia > Carnivora > Mustelidae > Taxidea > Taxidea taxus. Next base: position 132,205 of record ML103874.1, read on the forward strand.
AAATCCACGTATAAATGGACCTGCACAGTTCAAACCCATGTTGTTTAAGGGCCAACTGTACTGCCTTTCTTCTTTGTTTTTTTATTTTTCTCCCCCATTAGAATGTTCGTTCCATGAAGAGGGAGATGCTGTGTGTTTTGTGTACTGTTATATCCCTGACATCTAGGACAGTGCCAGGCACATGGTAGAAGCTTAAGAGTTATTATTATTTATTTTTTCTAGGTTTATTTATTTATTTGAGGGAGAGGGGAAAAGAGAGAGCAAGCACGTGTGGTAGGAGGGGCAGAGAGAGAGAGGGAGAGAGCATCTTAAGCAGGCTTAAGCTGAGCCAAAACCAAGAGTCAGATGCTTAACCAACTGAGCCATCCAGGTGCCCCGAGAATTATTTATTTTATTTTATTTTTTTAAATTTAATTCCAGGAAGCCTGGGTGGCTCAGTTGATTAGGTGTCTGCCTTCGGCTTAGGTTGTGATCTCAGGGTCCTGGAACGAGCCTTGCGTCAGGCTCCGTGCTCAGCTGGGCACCTGCCTCTCCAACTCCTGCCAGCTGCTTTCCCTGCTTGTTCTCTCTCTCCTTCTCTGTCAAATAAATAAATAAAATTAAAAAGAATTTGGAAAGTTAGCATTTTATTTTATTTGTTTTTGGTCTAAGCATAGGAGGTAATTATTGTAACCCAGTTTCTGGCATAGTTATAGCAAGTTTTCAGTACTTTTCCCCTGGGCTCAACTCTCCCCCACTTTCTCACACAGCCCTCCATCAAATATTTTCCAAGCCTGGACTCTATTCCAGGGCCTGTGCTAAGTGCTTATTATAAGAGACATAGTATATTAATTGTGCTGATTAACATTTATAAGGATATTTCATCTTAGGGTGAAATCATACTTGTTTTTTTATTTGCAAATGAAGATACATGTATACTAGAAAACAAATGTTCTTGAATCTAAGCTTGTACTGTTTTTATTCCTTCTAAAGTGGTGTCAATATCAAAATGCCAATCAACTCCAGTGGACCTGATTGGGTGACTGTGATTCCCAGGAGAATAAAAGGTAAAAAGGAATGAGCATGATGATTTGTTGTTTTTCTTACTAAATGGGTGAGTCTTTGTGGTTTCACTAATGTTATAAAAACAGTTTTCCTCCTTTTACTATGCTGGTGACATTAAATTAGTATGCCATAGATATACTTCTGGGCACAATTGAAAATACTGAAAGAGCTTTTTGATTAAAATAAATCAGACCATTGGTGTATAATCTTGGGCTTTGCTATTTATACTCCTGTAAAAGTCATCATCCTCCTTTCCCCTCTTTGGTTGGCTCCTCAGGAGCCTTCAGTGCTATACTGTCCAATATGGTAGCTACTTGGCTATTTAAGTTTAAGGTAGTGAAATAACTAAATACAAAAATAAAATAAAGTTTAAAATTTAGTTCTTAAGTCACACATCTTCAGGAGCCATATGTAGCTAGTGGCTGCCATGTTGAACAGCATTTTATTTTATTTATTTATTTTTCTAAAGTTTTTATTTATTTATTTGACAAAGAAACGCAGTGAGGGAGGGAACAGAAACAGGGGTAATGGCAGAGGGAGAGGGAGAAGCAGTCTTCCCATGGAGCAGGGAGCCTGATGTGGGGCTCGATCCCAGGACCCTAGGATCATGACCTGAGTGGAAGGCAGATGCTTAATGACTGAGCTATCCAGGCACCCCTTGGACAGCATTTTAGATAAAATGTATCCATTATTGCAGAAGTTCTGTCAAATATCAGTGCACTAGAATGTGTATAAAATTGTCATAGAAATTTTTGAAATCAGAAGCATTGTGTTAGTTAATGTCAGTTTTCTTAAAGTGTGATCTCTGTGTTAGCAGCACTGGCATTCATGGGGACTTGCTAAAACTGCAGATTCTCAGGTCTTATCAAAGGCTACTAAATTAGAAACTGTGGGGCATGGGGCCCAGGAATCTGTGTTTTAACGTTCTAGGTGATTTTGGCTTAATTGCATAGGATATTAAAAGTAAGAAAATGAAATTCTGGAGTAAATGTATATATTCTGTTTTTTGCAGAATAGATATAAATAGCTATGGTGACTTTTGGGAAGAAAGGATGAATATTATTAAGGAAGCTTATGCAGATGGCAGGCAAGGTCCTTTTAGCTGCTGAAAGCATATATGTATACCCTCCCACACCCAGATATTGCAAGCACTGATGCCATAGGGCCTGGGTATATATTACATACGAATCTAGTCATATATGGAACATCATCAGTGGAAATACTTTTATTTGCCTGGGCCTCCCCCTCCATATTATCACCCATAGTCCTGCACTCCTCACACTCTTTTGTGACCAACACCTCAGGAGGCCCCGTCCCACTACCATATCTACCCTTCTCTGCCACAGTACCAACCTTCTGCCTTGCCTGCCTTGTCCCTGGGTGTCTAATGGGATAGTCAGTGAGTGGAACTTTGGATGGTTTACCTGCACCTGACAGGTCTTGGTGTTTAGTCAAGAAGTGGTTGTAGGTTTGTGATGTACTGTTCTGTAGAGAGAAAACAGATTTAGTAACCAGAGAGACTTTTGATGGATTTTTATTTTTATTTATTTATTTTTAAGATTTTATTTATTTATTAGAGAGAGAGAATGAGTATGGGGAAGGGGAGAGGGAGAGAGACAAGTAAACTCCTTATCAAGCAGGGCTTTGCTGGGCTTGGGTCCCAGGACCCTGAGATCATGACCTGAGCTGAAGTCAATCACTTGATGGATTTTTTTTTTTTTCAGAAGGGAAATCTTTTTTTTTTTTTTTTAAAGATTTTATTTATTTGTCAGAGAAGGAGCGAGCACAAGCAGGGAGAGCGACAGACAAAGGGAGAAACAGGCTCCCTGCTGAACAAGGAGCCCATTGTGGGACTCGATCCCAGGACCCTGGATCATGACCTGAGCTGAAGGCAGATGTTGAGCCACATAGGTATCCCATCCCCTTGATAGATTTTTAGAGGAGGAAAGGAACCATGAATCAATAGGAGTGTAATAGCGTGGCTTTGAGAAGACCATCTCAGAACTGGAACGTAGTTGGAGAGAAAAGAGAAGGGCAATTGCTTTTTATAGTAAGAGACCCAGTTAAGGAGAACTTCACAGCAGTTCACATTAGTTACCGGCAGGGTGCACTCAAAGACCCTAAGCCACAGGCTCACATCCTTCTCTTCCCTCTTTATCTTCCTCCTTTCTTCCTTCCTTCCTCTTTTTCTTTTTAACATTTTTTTTTTTTTGGTTTTCAAATAATTTTAAACTTACATATGAGTTACAGAAATAGTTCCTATATAGCCTACACCCAGCTTCCCCTTCTGCTAACATCTTACATAACCACATAATACTTTCAAAACTAAGATTTTAACATCAGTACAGTATTACTAACTACACTGTAGGGTTTGTTTAGATTTCATCAGTTTTTCCACGCATGTCCTTTTTCTGTTCCAGAATCCAGTGCAGGATCCCACATTGCATTTAGTCACCATGTTTCCTTAGTCTTCCCTCTATGACATTATTTTGGGTGACTCTTAACTTTGAAGAGCATTGGTCAGATATTGTTTAGAATATTTCTAGCTTTGGATTTGTCTAATGTTTTCTAATGATTGGAGTGAGACCATGCATTTATGGAAGAACAGAACAGAAATAATGCTGTGTCCTTTTAAGAGAGTACATGATGTTGATAGGTATTGTTAACAATGTTACCTTTGATCACTAGGTTCACATGGTGTCTGTCAGGATTCTCTCCTCTTTATATTTATTCTGTATTCTGGAGAGATACTTTGAGACGGTGGAAGGCTGAATAATGGCCCCAAAGATATCCAGATCTTAGTCTCTCAAATTTGTGAATGTTGCTGTATATGGATGGTAAAGGAAACTTTGCATATGTGATTATGTTAAGGGTCTAGAAATGGAGAGAGATTATCTGGATAATCTGAGTGGCCCCTAAATACAACCATAAGTGTCCTTTTAAGAGGGAAGCAGAGGGAGATTTCATACAGAAGCAGAGGGCAGTGTGACAATGGAAGCAGGGAGAGACTTGAAGATGCCGAGCTGCTGGCTTAACATGTGGAGAAAGGGACCATGAGCCAGAGAACACAGCCCTAGAAGAGGCAAGGAGACAAATTGCTCCGTGGCTCCTTCCGAGAGAGCATGGCCTTACTGAGACCTTGGTTTTGGTCCAGTTATATGGAATTTGGACTTCTGGCCTCCAAAATGGAAAGAGAATAAATTTGTGGTGTTTTAAGCCACTAAATATGTGGTAACTTGCTATAGTAGCCACAGGAAACCACTCTCCAGATGTCTCTATATTAAAACAGGGTGTAAACATCCTGTTTCTGCTTACACTTTCACCCACTAATTCTTATATTCATTAGTAGATCTTGCCAGCAGAAATTATTTCTGTAGTATGTAATCCCGATTTTTTAATCTCTCATTCATAAGGCAGTTATTAATTGGAATTTTTCTGTAAGAAAGAGTTGTCTCCTTTTTCCTGTTTGTTTAATTATGCCATTACAGGCTTATGACTCATGATTATTTATTTCATTCTTTAGGTTATTACTTGATTCAATTGTTATTTGTTTTGTTGCTCTAATTACTCTAGTTTTGGCAATTGGGAACTTCTTCTGTTAGGCTCCTGTGCCCCTCTGACATGCTGTCATTCCCTAACCCCTGCCCTCCCCACCCCCAGCAGTGTAAGCGCTTCCTTACTTTCTGGCCCCACAAGATATTTCAGACCCATCTTGTATTTTCTTTGCCCTGGCCTTGGAAAGGTTTATAGTCTTTCTACTTTTATTGTTTTACTTATGAATCCTGTTTTTTGAAGGCTTTTTTTCCTTACCAGCTTTTTTTTTTTTTTTTTAGATTTTATTTATTTATTTGATAGATAGAGATCACAAGTAAGCAGAGAGGCAGAGAGAGAGAGGAGGAAGCAGGCTGTCCACAGAGCAGAGACCCCGATGCGGGGCTCGATCCCACGACCCTGGGATCATGACCCGAGCCGAAGGCAGTGGCTTTAACCCACTGAGCCACCCAGGGGCCCCTCCTTACCAGCTTTTTAAATGTATTAGTTAACTTATTTTCCTACACGTTAAAGTTATTCTAAGATGCATATTTAGTCTGCTGAATTGTTCGAGATTACCTGTCTACCCCCAAGCATAGGTATAATCCTAGTCAAATTAAGGAACCATAGGGACAAGATCTGGTTTCAGACAGGCTTTCCCAGTGCCAGAATTGCTGTTGACTTTTCATTAACACCTGTACTGTTAGGTGTTAGAAGCCTTCATGGCTTCTAACCTCACCAACTAAACTAGAGCTCATTTTTGGGGGAGGTTACTGGGAGTTTGGGATAAAACTAGATCAAATAGCAATAGAATAAACACTCACATCTTTGTAGCCCTTTGCTATTTTATCTTTTGAGGTGTATCTTACATACAATAGAGTGCATGGATTGTAAATATATAGTACAATGGAAATTTACATTTATATCCATCTTTGTAGCTGTGGTAGTTGACTTCTAAGATGACTCCCAGGGACCCATGCCCATATATAATTCTTTTTCTCTTGAGTGTGGAAAGGACCTGCAAATATGATGGGATATCACTCCCATGATTTGATTATGTAACAAAGTTGACTTTTAAAAAATATGCTATCCTGGGTAAATCTGACCTAATTGGATAAGCCCTCAACAGGAACCAGGTTTTTCTTGAAGAGATTTGAAGTGTGAGAAGGCTTCCATGAGAGGGAGATACTTTGTTACTGGGTCTAAAGATGGAGGAGACCATGTGGCCACAAAGGTAGGCAGGTTCTAGGAACTGAAGGGCATTCCCTGATTGACAGTCACCAAGGAAACAAGAAACTCAGTCTTATAACCGCAAGGAACTGAATCTGGCCAACAATTATTTTTCTATTTTTTATTTTTTTATTAACACATAATATATTATTTATTTCAGGGGTACAGGTCTGTAAATCATCAGTCTTACACAATTAAGAGCACTCACTGTAGCACATACCCTTCCCAATGTCGATCACCCAGTCAACCTTTCCCTCCCTCCTACCCCCCTAGCAACCCTCAGTTTGTTTTCTGAGATTAAGAGTCTCTTATGGTTTGTTTCCCTCCCCGGTCCTATCTTGTTTCATTTTTTCCTTCCTTACCCCCCACAACCTCCCACCCTGCGTCTTACATTCCTCATATCAGAGAGCTCATATGATAATTGTCTTTCTCTGATTGACTTACTTCACTTAACGTAATACCCTCTAGTTCCATCCATGTTGTTGCAAATGGCAAGCTTTCGTTTTATTTGATGGCTGCATAGTATTCCTTTATATATATGTATACCACATCTTCTGTATCCATTCATCTGTTGATGGACATCTAGGTTCTTTCCATAGTTTTGGCCAACAATTTGAATGAGCCTGGAAGCAGATTTCTCTCATCTTCGGAAAGGAGCACAGCCCTGCTGACAGCTTGATTTCACCCTTTGAGACTCTGAGAATCTTGCTGTGCCATGCCTTGGACTCTTGACAGACCTCTTGATAATAAATGTCCCTTGTTTTTGAGCCGCCTAAGTTTGTGGTGGTATGTCACACAGCAATAGAAAATGAATTAAGTGTAACTACCACCCACATGAAGATACAGAATGTTTAGTACATATAGAATATTTCCAACATTCCAGTGTTCCCTGTATTTAGAAATGATTGAGACTACTAATACTACTATAGTATTAGACTTTCATGACAGCCCTTCAAAACAACTAGTAATTTAACCATTTTGTAGATAATGAAACCAAGTTCCAGAGACTAATTCAGTTTGACATCTTGGTGTCCGATGTTAGACCAGACTCTGAGAATACAGGGGATTAAGAAGATGAGAGTTTAAGTGATTTCTGGGGTTTCACATTGGGGAGGTGGAGCCAGACATAAACCAGAGCCTCTGACTCAAGTCTGGCCCCTTTTCTGTGTCTCTTAACCCTGCTTGGGAGGTGTGGTGGAGGACATCTTGCTGTTCAGGTTTGTCTGCAGTAGTGGAATCCATCAACTCTCTAAAATCTAAATGCATCCAAATGATGGAGTGAATGATGAAACACTGTTGGATGTTGGTGAAAACCAGACTGGTGCTGTAATGGATGACATGTCCCTCTGACGTTGATGTGGTAGCGTAGCAAATTGGACAAACTATTTTGAAGACAAGCGCTTTCCAGTTGTTGGAAAAAATACTTCCTACAGAGTACACTTTATTTGGCTAACTTAGAAAATCAAAGGGCTCATATCCTCCATATAAAGTCTAACTAACTGATATCATTTGGGGGTAGGAAGCCCACTCCCACAACTGTATCTGTAGTGTAATGTATGTCTTTGTAAACAGTATAGCCCTGACCACTAGCGGTCCCTACAACTCTTTGAGAAACTTTGGCAAGTCACTCTGTGACATACTTTCTTCACTTTTAAAAGATATTTAGACTAGCCATTATTTGAAGTCTTTTTCAACATTCTTTAAGTATGTAGGTATTTCTACCTATACCTATTTATATCTCTCCTCTGTAAAATGCTTAGCTTTTGGAGGACTAATGTATAAAGAAAAAAAATTAAATTCCCAGGGTTTTCTAGGGGACTCAAGGGTAAAGTCACACTCAAGCCACAGTAATGACTATGTAGCCAGGACCTTGTCACAGTACCAGCACCTGACAGGGTATCCCTAAATAGCTCCACACATGCCATCCTCATTTCTTGTCTCCCTGAGATGGCACCCTAGTGTTCCTGTGCCCACTGTGTTCCCTAATGCAAGGAATTATTAGATTCTTTTTCTTCTCTGTCTTGTCTTGTTTTTCCTCTCATGAACTGTACACTCTCTTTTGGCCTGCCTTTTCCTTTTCTTTGTTCTGTAGATAATTCCATGCCGAAAAATTAAGGGACTTGTGCATAACATGCACTTACACACACCTCCCACCCTTAATTCACACTGTATCTCTCACCCAGCTCTTTCTACATAGTTTAGGGAAAATTTTTTTTTCTCTGAATTTTTCTCTCATTTTGTCTCATTTGTGACCCAGATAGCCCTCGTTTTGGCTAATGAATGACATGGGATGATGCCCTTTGGTGGAAAATATAAGCTACAGGTTTTAAAAAGAAGCCAATACTGTTTAGAGAAGCAGGGACCTTACTTGCAGGTAATCGAAACTATCCCTTCTGATTTTGCATAAAGATCTTATCTGCCTTTATAACGACCTCCAGGAAAACTTCTTCCTTCACTGTCAGTATTTAAGATAACTGTAAAATTAAGTAATAAGTCATTTTGGTTTTAAAATTACTTAAAAAAAGATTTTATTTATTTATTTATTTGTCAGAGATTGAGAGAGAGAGAGAGAGCACACAAGCAGGGGGAGCAGCAGGCATAGGGAAAAGCACACTCCCTGCTGAGCAAAGAGCCTGATGTGGGACTCCATCCCAGGACCCTGGGATAATGACCTGAGCCAAAGGCAGATGCTTAACCAACTAAGCCACCCAGGCATCCCAAAATTACTTTTATTCCACATGCATAGTACATTAGGGTTATATATTCAGTTTTAGAGACTTTCATATTTTATATGAAAATTTTGAGATCCAAGAAATGCTGACTTTGAAACAACTTAAGACTCCTTAAAGTCTTATTAAAATAGGAAAGGTGTTGGGGTGCCTGGGTGGCTCAGTGGATTAAGCGTCTGCCTTCAGCTCATGTTATGATCTCAGGGTCCTGGGATCCAGCCCCACATCAGGCTCCCTGCTCAGCAGAGATTGCTTCTCCCTTTCTTTCTCCTTCTGCCTCTCCCCTCTGCTTCTGCTTTCTCTCAAATGAATAAATAAAATCTTAAAAAAAAAAAAAAAGGAAATGTGTTTGTTTCAGCTGACCATAAGAGGGCAATGTAGGTTCGTGTATTTTACTTTAAAAATATGCTCTATTATCTAGTGCTGCATGTGTAAAGAATTAATGGCAGTTTCAGTAATTGATTTGCTTTGCTTGACTTAACTCTGGTAGTAAATATTTGAATGGAAATGGTAATTGTTTCCTGTGTGATACATGCTTTTCTTTAAAAAGTCTCTTAATTAACCATGGTAAAAATGGTAACTTCAAAATCACTTTTAATTCCTAGTCTAGTAAATGTTTTCTTTGGGCCCCAGGTGTCTTCTCTAGAGCTCTCTGCCTGTGTAAGCTTGATGTACTGATATAATGAGGGAGCTTTGGGCAGGGTGTGGTAACATAGTAAAGCCACACTTGATGACATGTGGAGAAATTGTTTTTGAATAAGCCAGATAAATATTTACCCCCCCATTTTTTCTTTGACAATCCCATTTTCCAAGTAAAGTTTTTGTTTTCCTCCCTCCCTCCCCTCCCTCCTTCTCTCTCTTTCTTTCTTGTAAAGTTTTAAAAAAACACTATTTACCTTTCTGCATAGGTCCTGAACCTTCAAAGAATTAGCAGATGCCTGAGTTAAAAGAGGAAATATGCACTATCTGACAAATAGGGCATCTTCTTTGAAGAGAATAAAACCAAAATAATTTTGTGTAATATGAATAATATCAATATGATAAACTGAAAATAGTCATAAATATGGAACTCATAGTTAAATTGCTGAGTCGTATAAAAATTGGATTTCAAATTGTGGTTTAACAGGTGAGACTGCAGAATTACTGGATTATGATAAGGTTTGAGACTTGGGGTGTGTAATAAGTGATGTCAAGTAATTGGTGGTTTTTGAAGATTGTAGATTCGAATAACTGTTGGAAATGAGTAAGTGTACAGCTTCAGGAAGAAAGCCAAACAGAAAATGGCTGCCATCTACAACCATCTTCTTTTGAGGGGTGATGTAGCACGGTGGTTAGAATGTGGGCTCTGGGGCTCACCAACCTGGATCAGGTCTTGGCTTTGCCACTTATGAGCTCTGGGTCTAGGTCAAGTCGCTTAGCTGTTTTGAAAGGTAGGGGTAACAATAGCACCTACCTTAAAGGGTTATCATGAGCATCATATGAGGTAATATGTTTAATTGCAGAGTAAACTCACAAGAAATATTCGCCATCCCAGTCTGTTTATTTTGAAGCATGTAAATAAAGTGTGTTGTTTCTGCAGAAGCATTTTCCAAGGGAGGTGTTAAGGCAGAAGGATGTTGACTCTCCCTCTGAAATGTGTGCTGGCACTTGTGTCATCATGTGTAGCGAGTACACACAGCTGCTGCATTTTATTTTATTTTACAAAGATTTTATTTATTTATTTGTCAGAGAGGGGGCAAGAGAGAGAGAGAGAGAGAGAGAGAGAGAGCGAGCGAGCGCACAAGCAGGGGGAGCAGTAGGTAGAGGGAGAAGCAGACTTCCCACGGAGCAGGGAGTCTGACGGATCATGACCTGAGCTAACGGCAGAAAATACACCGACTGAGCCACCAGGCACCCCTGCTGCTGCATGTTAAATACTGTTCATTGTGCAAAAAGACCTTCTGAGCCTTCTGTGTTCTGAATAATTCCTTACATTTGGTTTCCTTACATTTCCTTACATTTGGTTTGTTCTCTGTATTAAGTGGTGGTTTTCTGAATTCATATTTGATTATAGGACCCATAGGTTAAAACTTCCCTTTTAATGGGCTGAGCAAGAGACTGATCTAGCTATACATATGTAAAATATAAATTTAAGGTGTCACTTACCTCATAGGCTTTTGTATGAGAAACTTATTCTGGGATAATACTGGACAGTATTTATATCTACACATTTCCATGGTATTTGCCTGCTTTTATTTTTGGCTTTGATAGAAACATGCATAATCAGAGGGGAATGCTCAAATCCCCTTTTCCCCTTCTGTCCACCAATACCCTCACACACGTTTCAGATCTTCCTATTTTTGTGCAAAGGAGAACCTTTCGTAGCAAGGGGAAAGTCTGGGATTTCTCTGAGTTGTGATGACAGGAAATCTTACCCATATACAAGCAGGCTAACAAATACAGGGGCATAATTTTGTTTCTTGGAGCATTTTCCATGTAGAGTTTATTGGAGGAAACTTTCGGAATATCTTATTTTTTCCTTTTTCTTTTTAGAAGCTAACAATCTAGAACTATCACAAGGCTCAGGAACTTTTCCTTCCGGATATTATTACAAAGACCAGTGGAGGCCCAGAAAGTTTAAGATGCGCCAGTTTAATGACCCCGACAACATTACAGAATGCTTACAAAGAAAAGTGGTGTATTTATTTGGAGATTCAACAATCAGGCAATGGTTTGAATATCTTACTACGTTTGTTCCAGGTTGGTGCTTTACATTTTATTTTACAACTCTTTTCCACATGCACAGAATCAGCTTGCTTCACTCCAGTGCCTGAGGAAGGGCGCCAGCCAAGGAAGTAGTTATTTCTCTGTAGGACTAAAGAGGTATCCTAACCCTGGAGAGCTGTGTGATGGTTTCTGATCCATGGTTGGGTTGACATATTGATGGAAGCACTGGGTCCTTGGTGAAGTTTCATACCTCTGATTAGCTGTGTGATCTTGGACATGTTATTGACTTAATGAAGGACTTCTTAGCCCTTCATTTCTCCACGCACACAATGAGGCAGCGGGACAGTATTACCTTACAGCAGACCTTTACTTTTGCTGTTCTGGGCTCTACAACAGAAGTGGACATTTCCAATTGTTTCTCTCCTAGTTCTGTTTGGTCAGACTCCAAATCTGTAATAGATTTCACTGGAAGGAATCAGCCAAACTGACTAGGGTCCATTTTAATGCATCCATTTGCAAAACCTTCCCAGTGTTGGGCATTCCATTGGTATGATTCTGAGATGAGCAGGCTCCTACTTAGGGAGTCTTGATCAGTCCCAGCATTCTTAGCTTCCTGATTTCACTGCTGGGCTCCCAGGGTGCTATCCAGACTCAGAATAAAACCCCACTCACTGGAGAGCCATCCCTTATTCAGGGCCTTTTCCTCCTCGTGGAAGGTGTGTGGATAGATGAGTCCCAGGTAACAGCACTAAAGACCCTGCTTACAATTTAGAGAGCTGATAAGTAATTCTCTGTGAACTATTTTTGAGGGCTGTGTATGGGTAGGGCTTTCCATAAAGCACAGTCCCCTAGTTTTGTTGTGAGTTGTTGGTATTTTTTCATCTTTTATTTTTTTACATCAACATAGTTTCAGACTTAATTTTTAGAGGGGAAGGAAGAAGTAGCTATGATCCCCAAAAGTAGAAAGTTAATTCCAGTTTTTGTTTTGCTTGTTTTTTTGAAATAGGAATAGCAGAGTTTAGTCAATAAAGCATGAATTAAAAACTAGAAAAAGAGATATAATTTGTATGGCATAATGCTAAACATGTTTTGATGCTGGCTAGGCAGGGCCCTCCAAGAATCCGTAGTTGTTTGTTTCTTAAGTTCTAATGACGTAGCTCATTATTTCCTTTCATCGGAGTGATCACATTGAGTGTCTTGTTTTCCACCATATCCTTTGCAGACAGATTTTCACCTGATAAAGCCTTGTGTCAGTGCTTGATCTTAATCAAAAGAAAAAATGGTAGCTTGAGTTTATTCAACTTAAGTGGGGCCAAAAGCTAAGCAGTAATGAATCAGGTAGGAAAATCTAGAAGAAGAGCCTGGGACTGCAGGAGAGAAAAGTGACACCTTTAACTTGTAAGAAGAATGTAGGCCAATGATAGTGTGATGTTACTTCTTCAGAATTGACTGTGTACCTCTTGAGATTAAGGACTGTGACTTACCCATCTGAGCCTTGCTGGCTCATGGCACTGAGTAGGTACTCAGAAGTGCTAATTGACTTGGGTTGCCAGAAGTTATTTAGTCTGTCTCCGAAAGGCACTTGTAGGAGCATTTAAGTATATGAGACAGGCCCTCTTCCCTTCCATATGGGGCTTATGTTAAGTGATGAATTGTGTAGACAGAGTTTTTTATGGGTTAACAAAAGAGAAATAATCACTGACTCCTGGGACCTTTAGAAGATCTCAGAGGAGTTAAACTTTGAAACACCACTTAGATAATGGGGAAGAAGAAGGGAATTCTAACTTGTACAGCTGTCTTTGTTATTCTTATGACAGAGATAGACATTCTCTAAGACATTAATATGATTTTCCATCCATAGGGTGAAATAGAAAGTCAAAAGAAACAGGGTTGCTCCTTTCTTTCATGTATTGCAAAAAGAAGTATTTGGTTACTATTATATGTTCTTAAAAAAGCAGAAGGTAGAGCCCTTGTCCTAGAAGAAACAGTATTTGTCTATTAGAAGAATAATGTGTAAATGCCAAGTTGATTTTTAAGATATTCAACAGTCGGTGCAAACAGGAAGATATCTTGGCCTAATGGTTAGAGGTAAAGAGGTTATTTTGCTTCTGAGGTATACAGACATAGGTATCACTGATAGTTTAAATAGTAAATATGTTAGACTAAAGGTCTATCGAGGCCAGTGAAATAGTTATTCCCTTTACACTTGTACCTTTTCGTTATGCTTTTATTTAAGAAAAAGTGCTTTTAAGCTGCTAAGTATAGAATGATCATAATATATGTGGTTGGTTTTATGAATTTGAGTTTTATGAATTTGAGTTTTCCTTGTTTCAGATTTAGTGGAGTTTAACTTGGGTAGTCCCAAGAATGTGGGTCCTTTCCTTGCGGTGGACCAGAAACACAACATCCTGCTCAAATATCGCTGCCATGGTCCACCCATCCGTTTTACAACTGTCTTTAGCAATGAGCTCCATTATGTGGCCAATGAGCTGAATGGCATCGTGGGAGGGAAGAACACCGTGGTTGCCATAGCTATATGGTCTCATTTCAGCACCTTCCCCTTGGAAGTGTACATCCGGCGGCTCAGGAATATCCGTCGAGCCGTGGTCCAGCTCCTGGATCGAAGCCCTAAGACCGTGGTAGTCATCCGAACAGCCAATGCCCAAGAGCTGGGGCCTGAGGTGAGCCTTTTCAATAGTGACTGGTACAACTTTCAGCTGGACACCATCCTTCGGAAGATGTTCTCAGGGGTTGGAGTGTATCTCGTTGATGCCTGGGAGATGACCCTGGCTCATTATTTACCCCACAAGCTACATCCAGATGAAGTTATTGTGAAGAACCAGCTGGACATGTTTTTGTCCTTTGTGTGCCCCGTGGAGACCTAGCCTGCCCTGGAGGGGACTGGAAGAATCACACTACCTGCGTTACAGGAAGTTTATGGCTGGCCCCATGGAGAGATGGCTGCTAGTGACATGTACAAAATTTCCCAAGGAACTGGACTTTATATGAGACTTCTAAGGAGCTTAGAAAATGCAGGTTGCATTTATATCTACCTACAGGATTTTTTTCCAATCTTTACATAGCCATTGGAGAATCATTATTAACAACATCTATGCACTGTATTGCTCTTGTAACCAAAGATGCTAATGAGTGTATTTGAATTAGCCTCTCCTGAGAGGGGAGAGTACTATGCTAAAAACTGTGAGACGTGTTCTGACCTAAATGGTTGGTAGTGAAGTGTTGTAGCTTATCTAGTAAAGGAGAGTGAGCTTATCTGTATGAACAGCACAGTTGGTCCATCTTTGGTGGGATGAACTAATGAGGCTCCTGGTCAGTGCCTCCTGTAACACACTGAAGATTGCTGTGTCTCGGGAGTTTCTCTTGATGATCCACCTTTTCTGAGTTGCTTTTCAGGCTGGAATCCTTGCTAAGATTTTTTTAGTGAGAATATTTACAATATTCTGCATTTATCTAGAAAAGAAGCAAAAGGAACATATGAAAATAGTACACAAAATCTGTGTGTCAAATTGATACTTGCACTGGGGGGTTGTTACTTATTTCAGCTGAATTTTACATGATGAATACTTTAAAATAATCACTTTGGAACCGGAAGGGGGAATCTATAAATGGAAATTTATTTTTGTGTTTTGAAGTTCGAGGGTTTTAAGAACTGCATTTTATGTAAAGATTGTTTATTATAAAGTTGTAGAAGTTACTTGCATCAATTTCAAGTGTTTCTTTTTTGGTTATTTTGAATTGCATACCAACATTAGAAATTAAAATCTAATTAGAATCTAAAGTTCAATATTGAGATCTAGAACAGGTTTTATTGATTTGAATGTAAGGTACACACATTCTCTCATGCTTGGAAGTAAAAAACTGCTATTCCTACTGCTATCTTAAAATAATTGAATTATTGACTTTACTTGACTGTCTTTACCTTATTAATTTAGCTGAGTTTAGGTTAACTTGGGGCCTTTTAGTAAGTATAAGTACTCTTTTCTGAGCCACAATAGATTACGGTCTAGTTTTAGTTATCCCTAAAGGGACACATGAAGAGACTGGAGAAGCTTTAGAGATGAAGACAGTTGCTTAAAGCATGAAAAAAAAAAACACAGTCTTAAGAGAGTGGGCCAAAGAATTTGGAGTTTTAACTTAGAACAGAGAGTGTAAGATCTTCCTTCTTAGCCTTGAGGACCACCTTCAGCTGTTAAAATATATATATGGGGAAAGGAGATTTTAAATTATTTTCTGAATCTAAAGAGGACCAACAAGTAGTTAAAAATATTAAGATAGCTTAATTTTAATGGTCTTTAAGTTTTAGAGTATCTGAGAATCACCTGGACTACTTGATAAAAATACAGACTTAGGGGGTCATGCTTCTGGCAATTGTGGAATCAAGCTTTGTTTCAATTGTCCAGTGACTGATGCAATAGTAGTATTCTACACTTCGAGAAATACCAAGTAAGGGAAGAGGGAAGATAGAACTAAGGAAATAATATAGCTTGTCTATTATTTCAAGGGTTTATTCCCTAACATTTAATTCTGATCATGATCTAGTAGTGTAGGTGATATTAGGTAGCTTTTAAAGATGAGGAACTCAAGTTTGGATTTGAACCAAGGTATGTGAGAAGTACATAGCCCTTTTCAACTACAACTTGTTGGACTTTATAAAGAGAGATTCTCTTTTTCACAAAAGAACTTCTTGAGCATTTTCTCAAAGATTGCTGGAGGAGGCCGAGGCTTCATCTTCTTAGGAGAATTATAGTTTCCACTGCCTCTCCAGGGCTTTGGAGTGATGCTTTTTTTTTTTTTTTAAGATTTTATTTATTTATTGTTAGAGAAACAAAACAAGTGGAAGGAGGGGCAGTGGAAGAAGCAGACTCCCCACTGAGCAGGGAGTCTGATGTGGGACTTGACTCCAGGACCCTGGGATCATCATCTGAGCTGAAGGCAGAAGCTCAACCGACTGAGCCACCCAGGTGCCCTGGAGTGATGCTTCTTGTTTGTGCAGATGATTTCTTGTGAGATCTCATGCAGTTTCTGTTACTTTTTGATATAGTTATATAAGGCCCTAAAGATCTGATGACACAATTTCTTGAAGTATTCTAATTGACTTTGTCCCTTTTCTAATTTGCCTGACTTCCTCTTCCTTTTCCTTTCCAGAGAGAGGTGTGTGAGCTGGCGGAGAAACAGAGAGAGGGAGAGAAAATCTTAAGCAGGCTCCACGCCTAGCATAGAACCTGATATGGGGCTTGATTTCACAACCCTGAGATCATGACCTGAGCCAAAATTAAGAAGTCAGGTGCTTATGGGTTCTTAGGTGGCTCAGTTGGTTAAGTGTCTGACCCTTCTTGGGATAGAGTCCTGCCTTGAGCCCACACTCAGTGGGGAGATTGCTTGAGAGCCTCTGTCCTCTCCCTCTATGGCCCCCCCACCACTCATGTTCAGTCTCTCTTTCTCAAAAATGAATCTTAAAAAAAAAAAAAAAAAAAAGAGATGCTTTAACCGACTGAGCCACTTGGGCACCCCTCTAACTTGTCTTTATATTCTCTGATTTGGAGTTTAAAAAAAATGATTTTATTTATTATTAAGAGAAAGTGCAAATGAGGGGAGAGGGAGAGAGAGAATCTCAAGCAGATTCCATGCTGAGTGTGGAGCCCAACACAGGGCTTGATCTCACATCCATGAGATCATGACCTGAGCCAAAATCAAGAGTCCCATGCTTAACCAACTGAGCCACCCATATGCCACCCCCCCGAAAATGTGTTTAAGTGTGGAGTTTGGAACAATATTTTAATTTCTTCTGAAAAGTTCATTTTAGGCCAGTGCCACATAGTTGTGAATATTAGCATGCCAGCCAAATGATATAATTTGTTATATATATTTTCCATTATAAATATAAAGGGCATCATTATTTGAGAACTGTAAAACCTAGACAAAAATCTATAGATAGAATCCATAATTCTATCATCTGAATGTGATAGGCATAGCATTTTGGTATATTTTCTTCTAGGTTTTTTAAAAACCACATAGCTAAAATCACAGGTAATATGTAATTTGTATTTTTTTTTAATTTAACATACAAATATTTTCTAGTTAGTCTTCATAACTGAATTATAAAAGTCTGCCCAATAGTTCAGCTAATGCTGTTACTATTTAATGAAGTTGGCCACTATGGTTGGACATTTAGGTTTATAATAAAATATTAAGCAATAGTTTATGTACAGTTTCATTAGGTTAAAGCATGGACTTTTATTTTGGAATGACAGCATTAATTTCATTTAGTGGATCTCCTCATATTCTAGAGCTCAGATGATTGACTTGATACTCCTTGTGAAAGGGATAATCCATAGTAAGGCCCGTCTATGCACATTATATTTTCTAGAAGTTTTTTTTACTAAGAGTAACCTTTCATTAGCAGTACAAAACAGACCTTTGTTGTTCCAATATGACCCATTTCACCATTCTGAACAACCATCATTTTTTAAAACTTTTTTTTGGTTAATTTTATTTGTGAAGGAGAAAGAGTGCGCATAAGGAAAGGGGAATGGCAGTCAGTGGGAGAAACAGGCTTTCTGCTGAGCAAGGAGCCCAAAAGAGGACTCCATACTAGGACCCTGGGATCATGACCTGAGCTGAAGGCAGAGCTTGACATTGATTGACATTTCCTGGCTTCAGGTATTATGTTTCAGATTGATACATTGGGGTGTAACAAGAATATTTGGTAAGCCTTTACATATTCATATTACATGCCAGAGATGAGTCTGTTTCTGGGCCCTATTAAAGGAAAAAGCAATTACTGGGAGAAGCACTGGGAAATTACCAACCCCCCAAGGATGCTCAGCATTATCTGGGTATATTCAGTTTATTAGCATTTGCTAGTTGTTTATGTTAGAAATTCCACTTTAAGTGCATTAATTCTCTTGTGTTAATTATTTTCTTCAAGGTTTATATCTGCAGTGTGGTCTCAGTGCCCCTACAATGCCTGACTTCTCAGTTGCAATAACTAGATAGGATTTCAAAGGTGTTCTTTTTTTCTTTGAAAGTAAGACCACAGTTCCTGAGTACTGGAAGCACCTAGGAATGGGGGGGGGGGCGCGGACGACTGGGAAGTGGTAAGAGATAAGAGGGTTGCTGAAGGCAGAACTTTATAAAGGATAAAGAAGGTAGAAGGGCACAAAATGCACTTTACCAAGTACAGTCTTGTACCTATCTCTTAAAAGTGTATTTACATTTTAACCTGTATTTTATTTTTTAAGATTTTATTTTGAGAGAGAGAATGAGCAGGGGAGGGGCAGAGGGAGAGGGAGAAGCAGACTCCCCACTGAGCAGGGAGCTGGATATCTCTGGGCTCCATCCATCTCAGGACCCTAGCTAGGGTCATGACCTGCTGAAGGCAGAGGCTTAACTGACTGAGCCACCCAGTTGCCCCACATTTTAACTTTTTTAAAAAGTGTGAATTTAAGTATCATATTTTGATTTATTTTTTTTAATATTTTATTCCTTTGAGAGAGAGAGAGCACGAGTGGAGAGAGGGGCAGTGGGGAAGGGAGAGGGAGAAAGAGAATCTCTCAAGCCCACTACACACTGAGCAGGGAGCCTCATACAGGGTTGGATCTCTCACAACACTAAGGTCAGAACCTGAGCTACCCAGACGGCCCTCATACTCGCTTTAATAATATTCTCCATTGAATGAGAGGAAGTCAGGAAGAAAGATCTCCTGTTAAAGTTTTAAGGACCTTTTGGTCTTTAGCTCTAGATGCCCATTCCTATTGGAGAATCACACACGTCTGGTCTAATTATAAAGGTGCATTTTAACACTGCGGGGGGGGGGGGGGGGGGGGGGGGTCGGGAAGCAGTACAGGGATTACAGTTGTAAGTGTCCCAGAAGGAAAAGGAGTCACAGTGAAACCAAATGTCATAGGCAAAATCCTTTAAATGTTATGCAATAGTTCATTCTCTGTTTAAATTCATCCCACTCTACCCCCTGCGCCTGCCGAGTGAAAATAACGCAATCCTGTTAAAGAACCACTGCTTTATTTATGTCTCAGATTATCCTTTGTCACTGAAGACACATGAGAGCGATACTACTTTTTGATTGCCACGGTTTGAAAAGCTGTGTTGTAGAAAGTATTAACATACTCCCCCCCCCCTCCCCGCCTTAAGACCTACAGGAAAAAAGCTAAATAAGGGGCGCCTGGGTGGCTCAGTGGGTTAAAGCCTCTGCCTTCGGCTCAGGTCATGATCCCAGGGTTCTGGGATCGAGCCCCGCATCGGGCTCTCTGCTCAGGGAGCCTGCTTCCTCCTCTCTCTGCCTGCCTCTCTGCCTGCTTGTGATCTCTTGTCTGTCAAATAAATAAATTAGGAAAAAAAAAAAAAAAAGCTAAATAAGAAAAGAAGGTGAAGCAAATGAGGGAGCAACGCCAATGCCCGGTGTGGATTCATTGAGATTTTAGAAAGGCATCCCTAAGAAAAATGTTTTGTTTTTATCTTTGCTTGATTCCTCTGCGGGATTCCAGTCCAGATCTTGGAACCGGCCCTCGAGGGGAATGTCCGGGACTCGGGTTCGTACCTTTTTGGCTTGGGAATTTCCAGTATGCAGAAAAAAAGTCCACCAACCTAGTCCTTCTGGCCCCCTCCCCGCCTCCTCCGTCCCTCCTCGGTGCCCACGCAATCTCTTTCGAACGGCCGTTTGATTGTATTCTGTATTTTAGAAAATAGGTCCTTAGCTTCCCCCGCCCCCATGCACTCTAGAGTGCTGAACAGAAAGCGGACGCTATAAAGGGGGACAGGGAGAGGGGCTGGCCCCTTATTGCCACGAGGTCAGACGCCGAGTTTTGGAGAAAGAGGCTGCTAACTGCTGCTGCTTATCATGTAACCTCAAAAGGAAACTGATCATCTTTCTCATGCTCTCACGTACTTGGGTTTATTATCGCTGATTACAGCTGGAAACAATTGATTTGCCTTTACGTATTTCTATGACTTGGCTCTTCAAACACTAAGGTATCTTTTTATTATTTGATATTTAGTATGAAAAAGTATCTTAAATGCTAAGCTTCCCCCCTCCCCCATATTCAGATTCTTTCCTTTGAAATCACTTTCTGATCATACTTGTTTGGGGGCAAAATATTGGGGGGCAGTCTTTTTGGGAAATAATCTGGGATGTTTCTCTAGCTGGGTAATAGCCGTGAGTCACATCTGTTTGATGTTTGACCCTTGAAGGGTCAGGAAGAACTAAGATGTTGATGGAGAAGGTGGAGAGGATGCCTGATGGAAATACCATAAATCTGATACAATAATTTATCTTTAGTCTGTGATGTAGAACTGTGATACCCCAAGGCAGAAATCTGCTGGGTTTGAGTGTGGATTTAGAGGTATAGTTTCTCACTCATTTGATGCCCTCATTAATTCTTATGTTACCCCTGTAAAATTAAAGACAAGTATTACAAGACAATTTTATGAACGAGGGAAACCCTGAAATTTGATGACTTGGCTGAACCCCCAGATTTATGACAATTTCTCTAAAGTACTTGAAGGAATTATTTGTGAATAAAAATACATTTCTAGGTAGAGTGCATTAGAGATTCTCTTCACAAGGATTAGTAGATTTGTAAACTGGTTGTCAAGGGGTAGGTGTGTCCTAAAGAGGGTGACATTTACTATATACATTTTAAGCACTTGGTGCTTATATATTCCCCCACTTTAAATCTGCCATCTAAAGAAATACATTATCTGGGCAGGTGAAATATTTTTTTGCCTTAGATAGTAGGTTGTTTAGACAGTAAAAGAGAAACATTTGCAAGGCTTATTCATTACCCTCAGTAATCTCTGATAGAGGAGTGGATCAATGAAACAGATCATCTAAACATGAAGAGAATCCTGAAGTCTTTTTATCTGGCTTCAGAATTCAGTGTATGATCTCCATTTTGCTTATGTTAAAAATACAGTTGGGCAGGGTACAGGGTGAAGAGCCTTGGGCCACAGAAGTGTCAGTCTGGGACGAGTAGCACAAGACATCAGTGCATAACACCTGTAATGTTAAATGTTTGGCGGCATCCTTTCTAGCATGGAGGTGGTGACCATGGTCAGCATAATTTAGTTGCCCAGATGCAGACTTGTCCTTACTGAGGAAAGGATGCAAACCTTTCTCCTTCTACTTTAGTCTGGAAGAAGTCCTGCTCTCAGAAAATCAAAGAAACCCTCTCAGATGTTAAAGAGCCGCTAATGAGGGAATGAACTCTTCCCAAGAAAACCATTTCCCTTTGGTTTATAGCTGACTGATCTGGTGGCTTCTTGATTTCTTCCCCCCAGGTTAACAGGAAGATCAGGAGGCTGAACTTGTACTGATGTTGAACGCCAGAGGGTGAGAAAGACAGATAATTCTAACCCAGTGGGGTGTAGATGTTACCATGACCTTGGCTGATGTAGTCAAAATGGGCAATGGGATGTTTTCTAAAATTTCTAAGATTTTTGGATCTCTTAAGTCAATTTTTGAGGTTGCCTCAAAGTTACTGTGAATTTTACTTATAGGCATTGTACTGTGATTTCTTGTGAACTAAGATATTTTGGTGGTTTAGTATGCTTTTAACCAATTTGAATTTCCACTGTTTTCTGAGAGGAGAACGCATGAATAGGTCTGAGAGGGGAATTCAGCTCTTTGCTGACTGGCAGTTTCAGAGTTATGTAATCTTTAACAGGTTCCCAGAGAGCATCATGCCCCCTATGGTTTTGGTGAAGCCGTTCATTAAAGCTAGCATTATGTGGTTTCTGATTAAAGCACTTCCTGTTCCTTTAATTTGGGACTGTGAGGTAAAACACTTTCCTTCCAAATTTAGTAGTTGAATAGATTTTACTGTTCCTTTGGGGGAGTTAGCAGTAGTGAATTAACATTTATTAAACACTTCTCTTGGGAGTGGACCAGCAAGATCTCGTTTAACCTTCATAGTAACATCCGAGGTAGACATAATAAGGCTACTTTTTTTTTTTTAAAAGATTTATTTTTTTGACAGACAGAGATCACAAGTAGGCAGAGAGAGGAGGAAGCAGGCTCCCTGCTGAGCAGAGAGCCCGATGTGGGGTTCGATCCCAGGACCCTGGGACCATGACCTGAGCCAAAGGCAGAGGCTTTAACCCACTGAGCCACCCAGGGACCCCCAAAACTTCTGCTTTTAACAGTAAAGAATGTCCAATGGAGAAAAGACAGTCTGTTCAACAAATGGTGTTGGGAAAATTGGACAGCTACATGCAGAAAAATGAAACTGGACCATTTCCTTACACCACACACAAAAATAGACTCCAATGGATGAAAGACCTCAATGTGAGACAGGAATCCAACAAAATTTTACTTTTATAGGTGAGGAAATGGAGGCTCAGAGGGATTGAACAATTGGTTCAAGATCCCCTAGGTGGTAAGGGGCAGGGGTTGGAGTTGAATCTGAAGGGGTCATCTCTAGCTAGTACCCTTGCCACCAGACCACTGGGATATTAGCAGATTACTATGAAGAGAGGTCAGCCTCTTTTAAGGGCTCTGATTTCCCCAGGGTCCTTCCCTTTCTCTTGCTCACACCTGGCTAGCCCCTACTTCCTGTTCAGTTTCAACTGATAAAGTTTTAATTGATTACACATAAGCCTTCATATTTTAAGAAAACCATAGGAACATCTTTCCTACCTACAAGAGTAAAGCTGTCTGGTGGAACTGATGAGAGTGGCTGGGCTAGTGGGTTCAAGGAGGCATTTTTTGGACACAATGCTGGGATTATAAAGAAAGGGGATCCCACCCTCCGTTACCCTTGCTCCTCACAGGGTGTCTCCTTCTGTGGTAGAAAGCCAAGGCTTGAAAGACCACTGCTAGTCAAAACTGGTGAAAGTCCCACTGCTATTGCTTCTGTGGGCCCCTCACCCATTCACCTGCTCTCTACCATCCCTGCTAATGCAGAGTGAGTTAAGTACCTGAATTACCTTATTTCAGAGGTAGCCCCCAGGATAGAAATGTGCATGTTTTGTATCTGTTGATTCTTTAACAATTTCATATGATCTTTTACTAGCTTGTATTTCCTATAGGCTCTATAGTATGAGTGGAATAATTAATCTACTTGGTTAAAAAATAGAATGCTCTGATGAGCTAAGGAAGAACTTTGAGAGTTGTCTTTTAAAGCAGTTCTTCTCAAACTCTAATATGCATGAGAATTATCTGGAGATCTTGTTGAACTACAGATTCTGTGTCAGTAGGTCTAAGGCAGAGCTTATCATTTTGCATATTTCATGAGTTCTCATGTGATAATAGGCTGGCCCAAGGTACATACTTGGAGTCGCAAAATTTTAAGGCTCCTTAAATTCTAGTTAATAAGAGCAGTTATGGAGTTTTTCTTTAAAATCTGTATATGTCATTTCTACATGTATCATGTAGAAAAGTATATTCTGCCATAGTTATGTTAAACAGCAAGGGTAATGCTACATTATTTACATGATACCAAATATCTGAATTAAACTTTTCAAAATCTTGTCAGTCACCTGAATGTTTTATCTATACAGTCACAACTTCCAGATGTTTGAAGACACTGAGAACAAATTTCTCACATTTCATTCAGAATTTTAGTACTGTGCAGAAATTTTTGGTATTGGCATAAGACTTTTCGACACATTTTAGTGTTGGTTAGTATGTGTGTGTCCCTAGTCCTGTGATTATTTCAGTCAAATTTGCTATTTGTCATGGGACCCATTTTTTAGAGTGGCTAATGCAGTAAATCATGCCTTCTTGAAAAGGGTGATATTATCCCCAAGAGGGCAAAATTGGTTCTTGGGGGAGGAAATATCTTAGATATTATAGTAGTTTGTGGCCTTGTAAAGGACTCTAATAGTACATAAACAGATACAGAGTTTATCTGTGGTTTTAAACTTTAGTTGGGGACATGTAGGGAAGAAATGTCTGAGAAGTCTCCTTATGCAGTGTGATAATGAAAACAAGGTTGGACACACAACTGTAATGCAACTGTAAATGCAACTGAATAAGTTGAGGTCAAAGAGATTTTTTTTCCCTTGGCTTGTTCTCTCTTTGTGTCTTGCTTCGTGTCTGCATCATTGCCCCAGTTTTTTAAAGTATCTGCTTCCAGAAGAGGGATGATTTCTGATGTTTTTTCCCCCATATTTCTTTATTTCAGGAGTATTTTCTTCTATTATATTCTTAAGTGTTTTTAATATTCTAATTGAGATATTTAATATTTAATTGTGATAAAATATATGGGACATAAAATTTACCATCTTAACTATTTTTCAGTGTAGAGTATGGGGGCACTAAGTACATTAACATTGTTGTACAACCATTACTACTGATCATCTTCAGAAATTTTTCATCTTCTCAAACTGAAAATCCACATCTACTGAACGATAACTTCCAGTTCCCCGCCTCCCTCAGACCTTGACAGCCACCATTCTACTTTCTGTCTCTATGAAGTTGATGATTCTAAATGTAGAATTCATGTAGGTGGAATCATACAGTATTTGTCCTTTTGTGACTGGCTTATTTTAGTTAGCATAACGTCTTCGAAGTTTATCCATGTTATAGCATGTGTCAAAAATTCCTTCTTTTATAAGGCTGAATAATATTCCATTGTATGTATATACTCCATTTTGTTTGTCCATTTATCCCTCAGTGGCCAGTTGGCTTGCTTCTACCTTCTGGCTCTTGTGAACAATGTTGCTGTGAACATGGGTAAATAAGAATCTGCTTGAGTTCCTGCTTCCAGTTCTTTTGGGTGACACATAGAAGTGGAATTGCTAGATCATACGGTAATTCTGTGCTTAATATTTGGAGGACCTGCTATACCATTTTCTATAGCCCCATGATGATTGCTTTACCTCATTCTGTGCAGTTTGCTGGAGTGCAGTGAAAAAATGTTTGCACCATGAATATATGTCAGAAAATGATAGGAAATTCAGAAAAAATAATCTGCAGAATGATTCAGTACTACAACTATTAAAATAAATCAGCCTCACCCTTGCCTGTCCACATATTACAGTGTACACACATACAAACAAATGCATGGCTGGGAATAACTCCCATGAGAATCACTGAAGTAATGCACTTAGATTCCATATGGGTTGGATCCCTTGCTATGGATTCCCACATTTAAAACAAACCTGGGGAGGAGTCAAGATGGCGGAGAAGTAGCAGGATGAGACGACATCAGGCAGCAGGAGATCAGCTAGACAGCCTATCAAACCATTCCGAACACCTACGAATCCAACAGGAGATGGAAGAGAAGAAGAACAACAATTCTAGAAACAGAAAATCGACCACTTTCTAAAAGGTAGGACCAGCGGACAAGTGAATCCAACGCGACGGGAAGATAGACCCCGGGGGGGAGGGGCCGGCTCCCGGCAAGCGGTGGAACAATGGAGCACAAAATCGGGACTTTTAAAAGTCTGCTCCATGGAGGGACATCGCTCTAGAGGCTAAACGGGGGTGAAGACCTAACGGGGACAGTGTGGACTCAGGTCCTGTGGGGTCACAGAAGGATCGGGGGTGTCTGAGTGTCACAGAGCTCACAGGTATTAGAGCGGGGAAGCCGGCTGCAGAGACAGAGCCGAGGAGTGAGCTCTCAACTCGGGGTTTCCTAGAGCCGTGGTCTGTGACAGGGGCTGGTGCTCTGTGCGAGGAGTCCCCCCAAGATCCGGGGAGACTCTGACCTGGGAGAGCTCAGGGATCTATGGGGTTCAGAGACTCCAGGTGGGACTCTGCCAGAGACAGAGATGCTTGGTCACAGGCTGGGTGACCTCGGAGCACAGCCAGAAGCCAGTGAGACGGGACTGATTATGCACGATTTTCTCCAAGCGCGGCTGGAGGCTGGGGAGACGGGAGTGATTAAACGCTTTTCTCTGAAGGCTCACTGAAGACTGCGGCCCCTGGCTCTCAGCTCCTCCGAGCTGGAGATTGGGAGGCCGCCATTTTCATTCCCTCCTCTGGAACTCTACGGAAAGCGTTCAGGGAACAAAAGCTCCTGAAAGCAAACCTGAGAGGATTACTTAGCCCGGCCCCTGGTAAGGGCGGTGCAATTCCGCCTGGGGCAGAGACACTTGAAAATCACTACAACAGGCCCCTCCCCCAGAAGATCAACAAGAAACCCAGCCAAGACCAAGTTCACTTAACAAGGAGAACAGCGGATTCTTATCTGGACAAAATGACAAGGCGGAAAAACTCACCACAAAAAAAAGAACAGGAGGCAGGACCGAAGGCTAGGGACCTAATCAATAGACATTGGTAATATGTCAGATCTGGAATTCAGGACGATGATTCTCAAGGTTCTAGCCGGGCTCGAAAAAGGCATGGAAGATATTAGAGAAACCCTCTCTGGAGCGATAAAAGCCCTTTCTGGAGAAATAAAAGAACTAAAATCTAATCAAGTTGAAATAAAAAAAGCTATTAATGAGGTGCAATAAAAAATGGAGGCTCTTACTGCTAGGATAAATGAGGCAGAAGAAAGAATTAGTGATATAGAAGACCAAAAGACAGAGAATAAAGAAGCTGAGCAAAAGAGAGACAAACAACTACTGGACCACGAGGGGAGAATTCGAGAGATAAGTGATGCCATAAGAC